>BLKM01000265.1:1919980-2014761 GCA_013340265.1 Coptotermes formosanus | reverse complement strand
ACTGCGTTGTTTTTGGAGGCGTGAACTCTCTGGCCAGGCCCGGACCGCGGAGAGTTCACGGCTCCAGTACACAGTACACAGTCAACAGCACATTCTCACTCAACTATAAAGTGCAACTTTAGTGTAACGGTAAAAAAAGTTCTGCCTGAAGATGACCCAGCAGGGTCGAAACATGTAGGAGTGTCTTACAATTGATGATAAAACTCTCTTTGTGCATTTGTTGGTGATTAGTGTTTTTGTATAATACAGTGCACGGACATGGAACACATTAAAATTACTGGACATGTTGAACCTCGGTAAGTGTGCTGTGCCTTAGCTAGCAGCAGCCCACACAACTTGCGTAATTTAATTTTCTTATGTACTGAAATCGTGGGTTTGTAATTTAAACGTTACTGAAGGGTTTGCTACATGTTTTGTGGTTGAACCAGTGGAGACAATATTATATACTGTGCATCAGAAAGGACTGGGAAAGAAATGCCGTAGTTTATCTCAGTGTACTCTCCTGGAATTCTCACGAAGAGGCTGAAATATGCCAAAAATGAACTTTTGTTTCTCTCCTTTTTATATCCTTCTGTCCTTAGTACCTTCTCTGTCTTTAAATATTCTTCCCCCTCCTTCCTTCAATTCTTCTTCTCAAATGCCTACACCTCCTTATTTGCCTTTAGAAAAAGGGGCTTTCTAATGATTATAGCTTTGTGTATTCTTTCATTAGTTACTTTAATCCTCCACAGTACTAGGGTTGCTATACATACCAGCTGCTTTAACATTAAAAATCCTACACTTTTCCCACTGCGAATGAGTATTTCTGTGTTTTTTGTAATGAGAGACGTATATAGCGCTGAGCGGCTTAACCGATTTGTCATTGTAATGGAAAACACGTTTTCTGTCACCTGGCGTGAGTTTTTAAATATAATTTACATATTTCTTGGACTTCAGAAGGTTGATGCCAATGCGTTATCTAGAAGCTATCCTTAGAGGATATGCAAATTTACTGATAATCAGAACTGTATAATATTAAAGTTGACGACACGAATAAGCCCCACTCTGAAACGAATTTGGTGACCGCCAGTCATGATGGATGAGAATAAATCACCAAACACAGAGTTCCATAGGCCCATTTTGGAATCAGGTACGTCCCGAACCAGTGTATGAGGTTTTCACGGCGGCCAATATTGAGCTTACGATCTATTGGGAAGTGACGCCGTGTAGTTTGGTAGATAATTACCAATGTTTCGGAGGACGCATCTGTTTCTATGTACCTTAAACACTGAAGCAGTAAGGTCCTACATTTTGTGCCTGTGAACACGGTGTTACTTCTCAGAAGACCAATTTTAACTCGCCGATCTCGTAGTCCATACTCAGCGTCACAGCCGAGGCGGTTACGTTCACAACGCGGCAGCACTCCCCCATTACTTTAATCACACAGGCACATCGCTTGGCAATACGGGAATAAATAAATCATTATCAGAAGCGTGCGACACAGGGACCCTGCATAAATGTTAATAAAGTTTGTCTTGCTCTGTATTTTCTAAGCTTACTACTCCCTCCTCACAGGGTTAACATGCAGGCTGCTAAAACTGAAAACAATATCTATTTTTAATTATCAATTTTTAAAATTACACATCAAGATGCAACATGAGTACTGTGAAGCAAGTGGCACTAACGCACTTAACAACCCTCCACACTACTTTGCCTTAATTAAGACGACACTGCTACCATCTGCTGTCAGTATATGTTACTCCAACTGCAGTGATCTAATTAAACGTCCCCCATGTGATGTGTCGGAACTATTTTAATAACTTCGCTGCTTGTGTGTGTGTGTGTGTGTGTGTGTGTGTGTGTGTGTGTCTGTCTGTCTGTCAAAGCGTTGTTGCTAATGTGTATTTTGATTTACTGAAGGGCCGTGAGGTGTGAAGTACTGCGAGCTAGAACTCTAGGGGAAGGTCATGACTTGCCTTAGTGTTTCCCAGACTGGAGTTGGAACCCAGTTACGGCAGTTATAGATAAGGGGAACTTCTAATCTTTCCATCAGCCACGTCCTTCTTTGGTTGGAATAAACGAGTGTGTGTGTCGCTTTAGTAATTTTTATATGAAAACGGTTGTTAATAAGACAAACATAACCAGCATATCATGGGATATTTCAACATGGCGGCTGTGCAATAAGCAAGCTTCCCTCTAATTGTTTTACAGATGCGCGGACCTGCTACTGCTCTGAGCAGAAAAGTGTTTTTGGTGTGCATAATAAGAATATTTACAATGAAAACTGAAAAATTCCAGCTGTGCTGCAAAAATTCAGTGTGCGCGGGAGCATTTCAGTTACTGCGCGGCCGCGCATCCGCTCAGGTTAGAGAGAACATTGGCAATAGAACCGACACTAACACTATTTAGTGTAACATTTTGAAATTGCGTGTAGGACGAAACTTCGAAAAATTTGTATGATTTTATTATAAGCGAGGACCAAGAGTACGGCGTTTTGGGGTGTGACAGTATGTAGCGTGTTAGACGTGCAGGAAGTTTTGAAAGAACCTGCAGCTTATCTCTTCAGGGTGTAAGAGTTTCTACTCTACAGTAGACGGTAGCAGGTTCCTTTGAAAGTTGTACCTGTTAACCACAGTACATGGTTGTACGTACGTCCCACGAGATCGCAGTGTTTGAACTTAGGTTTCTTATGCAACATGTGATTGAAATATTGTGGCAACTGCGAGAAACTTACATACGGCTGTTCATCTAGGGACGGTAAATAATGGAGTACTGAATATCCGTATGTATAATGGTGGATGTGGATATGAAAATATGAAACGTTTGGCGTCGCAAGAAATAGTCTGAATAGCAATTCGTAACTGTACTTGAAGATGGTGTTTCTTCTGCTTGGTCGGTTTAATATCACAGACGAGGACGGATAAAGTAGCTGATAATTGGAAACAAGAGTTTAGTTGTAAGCTGTCTCAGGAAAAATCACAACAGTGCGAAGAAGTGTAAAGGGCGTGTGAGTAAACTTCCACGCATTCTGAACGTCAGCACTAACTTGACGTGCTTGTTAAGCATCACGCTGCGCCACTTTATACATCTGGTGGCCAACAGAGTCTGTGTGAACGTAATGGCGGAAAACATATTCTGGCTTTACCTGTAATAGAATACCGGTCTTCTGCCCCGTAATTAGTCACTGAATAATCCAAATGAAATCTGATAAATTTCATTGTTTGTCACTGGACCCATGTACACTTAATTGGATGTTCGAGTACTTGTTGTAGATATGGAAACAAAATTCTCGACTGTCGATCTGACCAGTGGAATATGAGATCAACACGTTGATAGTTAACTAACTACCTTGTTACAGTTATCACTATAAAAACTGAATAGACCCAAAATGACAATTCGCAACTAAATGTTGGCAAGACATATGTGTTTGATTCCGTGTGATTGCAAGGTAGTTAACGAATGAGTAAGTGTTCCGTACTCTGAACAGTTAGTACGGATGTACTGCGATGGCCGTTTGTCTCACCCAAACAACCTCGTCGCTGGCGTCAGAAAAGTTCAGATTTACGAGACTCGTAGCTGGCAACATTAACAAATTTGGGGGGGGGGGGGGGGGACGGGGGGGGTTTCTTTTGGTTAATGCTGCCATCTATGTCGCGCTGCAATAAGCTTTGATTCTTCGTGTTTTTAACACCAGCTGAACTCTTAAATTTGAAAATATTAATATTTTAAATTAAGAATGAGGGACTCTGATATTTATTTAAATACCTATTTTAACTGAAAACCAAAACTGGAATGTGCGTCATTACGCCAAATACCACCATAGCACCTACAGATTCGAGATGTAACTGTGTACCGCAATCAGTTGCTAAAGAAATTGCCCAATAGGGACTACCAATTCTTCCCTCTTTGTCCCTTATTTATTTCTTTTCTGTATTTTGTCACTTTTTATTCATTCCTCCTTCGCGATAAGACACTTCACTTTGTTCCTGTGTTTTACAACACCGTACCAAGTGTGATTAACATGATGTGGATTGAATTTTTGAGTATAATTTTAAATGGTAAATTAAAAATGCTATCGTAAATGGTTGTGGGCTTTTCAACGTTTATTCCGAAATTTGCTCGAACGAACTTGGTAAAACTACAATATAAGACAATCAGGTTTTGTTCATCAACATATACGTAAGTCAAATAAGGTGGGAGTTGTAAGCGTTATCACTTCCGTAACCGTTCACGTCACTCGCAACTCTTCTGTATTACATTTATAGTACTTTTTATTCCCTTCTGTTAAACTCTGCATTTAGTAGAGCATTGTAAAATAATCCTTACGTTACGATTCCTACATTGGCGAAATTTTTCGTAAATTGATTTCTGAAACACCCTTTTAACCTTTTCATAATAAAGTTTTGACCTATAATGTTAGAGACAGAGTAAAAAATAAAACACATTTCGGTGTTTTAAGTGTCCCTTGAGCTATTTCTACGTTAAGCAAGCTCAGGTACTACGAATTTTAAATTATGCGACTCTAACTTTAGATTGTCTGTGAAAATAAAACGAAAGTTAAACGTCAAAATATAAAGAGGAAGTCTTTGAACGGGAAATTCACTGTATGAATTGAATTCTTCCTTCAATGAAACTCTTTTCTTTTTTAAACTTTTTTTTTTGGCTTCCGTGAGTCGAGGTCCCCCCCACCCTACCTCCCCCTTTTCTCCTTTACTTACTACTTTATGAAATCTTTATGTAGAGGACCTGAATTACAGATTCGCGAAGCATACCGTCTTTATTTTCATTTATTGCATGTCATTCTCAACTCCTTTCTGTACAGAAGGTTCGGGTGCCATTGCAGAAAATCCTAATAAGACGAGTAGACCCTGAGGCGATGTCATGTCATTATGTGCTACAAGACCGTCTCTGGATTCATCGAACAAATTGAAACCTTCCTGCATCGCCGTTATATTTTATTTTTTCCCTCCATTTATTCTCCGCTCCTCATTCGAATCAGTTTTGAATATGACTTAAGAGTAGGTAGCAATATTGGAGTACTGCAGTAGAGCAAACACTTAGCGGGAAGCACTCGACAGGTCTGGTGCCAAGCGAGGGGAAAATCTGCACTACCGCCAACTTGAACTTCTATCACGTGGACTCCATATTTGACAAAACTTCTCTAATTTTTTTCTACCATTTAATCTATCTTTCTTTCATCTGCATCTCCTTCTGGTGTTCTCTTACGATACTTTCGTAACTGGTTCTTTTAGCGATAACGATCGAAATGTGTATTCTGAAGTTATCGGATTTACATGTCAGCCAGATTGCAAGACATTCCGGCTAACGTACTTCTGCTCATGCTCAGCTTCGTCATCATCAATCAAGAATTAGGTCTGAACCTGTTTCGGTTCCAAAAATTTGTTAACACCATTATTTCTCTATCTTAAAATTGATATCCTTCAACCAGGAAAAGAACGCTCTATAGACGAAGTCACATTTCACCCTCCATTAAAATTTTATTACAGTTTTATACGTGTTTGACACATTGTCATGAAAAAATAATCGTGCATTCCAGCGGCCCCATTCAACTTGAGCCCATCTGTGGAAAGATGTGAGGCGTTATTACTTCCATTTCTCCCTGCATTTTCACCTCCGCATTTTCTGGCAACAGGGTTCTCTTCAGCATTTTTTTTTTCAAATGTCCTCAATCTGTATTCTCCCCACGTAGTTCAACTGAGGTTTACACTTTGATAGAAAAACGGATAAATTTAGGCGTTATGTTTTCAGATACGAAACTTTAATTCAGGCGTATCTGCTATTAATTTTGTCGGAAAAACCTGTTGACTCCATCTTCAGAATAGTCTACCGGAATACGTATACATGGCTTCACAGGTCAGAAGAAGGTAATATTGACAGTCATGTGCGTGAGAAGCTGAGATCTTGCATGGGTGACTGACGATATGTAATGTGAAATTGGTTGGCAGTACAATTGCTTGTCTGACTTCTTTTATGATTTTCCTCGTTTCTGCTGGACAGTATACTGCAGTACCACGTTTTTGTGTCTTAGGTGTAAGGAAGACTTAGGACAGAAGTAAAAGTAAGTAAAAAAAATGGAGAGATGAAAGAGAAGAATTTGAGCTGAAGCTGTCAGCGGTCGCTCATTCCGCGCCCAGGTTATGTGACGATATTGCAGCGGACTGTTGACCAACGTGACCTGAATTTTATCTTGCAGTGCCCACGTTGCTACGTTATTTTCGTTATCCTAGCAAGAGTGTCACTGCGAAACAGAAAGCATGTTCAAAATTTTAGATGATATTAAATTAATCTGAAATTACTTACGAAGTGTTAATTCTAATCTTAAAGGTAACATCAGCACTGTTTTACTATTTCTGTCACACGTGTTAACATTTTCCAGTTACAGTAGGAGCTCCCATATGCGGCAATGGATGATCCAGAAAGCTGTATTAACCGGAAATTGACCAATTGTCCTATTGCATTTCACTATTCCATCAGCCGGCAGCTCCTAACACTTACTCCAGTTTTCTTTCATTGACTGTTTCAGTCTTAAACGTGATTTGAGGCTTCCGCCTCGATGTCGATGAGATCTGCACTCTTCTGGGATATTACGCATCGTCGTGTGATAAACCTTTACCGACGTTTCGGGACAACGTATCGATCTCATCTTCAAGGGTAGAGATGGGACCGGTACGTTGTCCCGAAATGTCGGTAAACAATTATCACACCACACTGCGTAATATTCCAGAAGAGCGCAGATCTTATTTCACTCTTTTTCGTTGTTTGATATTGTATACCTCTACACCATGTGACGTTAAGTATTGATGAAAATGGAATAGAAATTGCTGCAGGGACAATAGGATAGCATATCATGTG
Organism: Coptotermes formosanus; assembly: GCA_013340265.1. NCBI lineage: Eukaryota > Metazoa > Arthropoda > Insecta > Blattodea > Rhinotermitidae > Coptotermes > Coptotermes formosanus. Next base: position 2,007,909 of record BLKM01000265.1, on the reverse strand, counting down.
ACAAATTAAATGGCTGTATCTGTCCATGAAGTTGACAGATACAAGAGGATACACGTGAAGTATAACATCCTAATACCGGCACAATATCCGGGAAACAGTGCCTGATACGGAAGCTTCCGCAGTAGTACTAAACATACAGTGTGTTAAACATTTGCTGTACATGTAAGTCGCCCTTAAATGACCGCGGATGGAGTAAATGTAGTATCAGATGAGACATATATATGCGTACATCTTTAAGTTTATTCCTGTAACGTGTGTTAACCTGTAAATTAACACAGTAGGTTATAGGCTTATTCCTAAAGAGAATGCAAGTAACTTGTACCAAATACTAATGAGGCAAAGTCTAAATTTTCTCGACCAGGATGTAAATATTATTTTCGAAACTGCACGATGTCTTGAGTTTTCCAGAAACTCTTGATATGCTTGTGTCATCGCTGGATTCAGTGCATCAGACTGGCTCATTCTGAGGGCTCCAACTGCATAGGAACCTGATGACTTAAACAGATAAAGTTTCCGAAACCCTGTGTTTGGAGAAATCAATATTCAAGTGTGTATTTAAAAGAAATGTACTCTTCTTGGACTGCTTGACTCGGAGAATAAATGCACTAACTGACTCCTTCGAAACGTCGATACCTTTTTACTAGTGAACGTGGCGTAACATCCAGTAAGACTTGAATCGCAATCGGCACCGGCGTGGGAACATCAGATCTCGCCTTACACAATTCTGTCCCAGCAGCGCAGTTCGTGCTGGTTTGACCGCCATTATACTCTGCACAGCACAGTGGAGCATCAGAAAACAAGAATCCACTATTAAACACAAAAGCGTAGAAGTGGAAGTAAATAATATTTTAAAATCCTCATTTAGCCGAATTCTGTTGCTTTTCATTTTGTAAAAACTTACTGTAAATTATATAGCGTATTGAATACAGTTTACATAACTTATTTTAATATATTTTCACTAAATTTTTCTCAAGGAAACGAAGAATATCATGAAGATATCTTAGTATTTCGGAAAGCCTTCCGAATTTGAAAGATATCTCTATCAGAACCTAGTGGGAAGCGACAGCGCTTAGTTTTCTATCTTGATTCCTTCCCGGGAACGATATGCGTGGTGGCAATAAACCTGCAGGCTGACAGACGGATTGATCCGTCGCATGAACCGTTTCTAAACCAGTATTTCATGCCCTACGGCCTCCAGTTAGAAGTTTACTTTTATTTAATAACCTTCTCGGTGACTGGGAGAAATTTTAGAACCGCTATAAAACTTTCCGAATTTCTTGGAACATGCCTATATTATCCTCCTCGCTGTCGAAGTTAAAGGAAAGAACTGCCACGAGACTGGAAGCCTTCTTGTACATAAAATCACGTGATATATGTCTCTACGATTTATCGTTGTCTGGAAGTACTCACTAGTGAGTACGATGCAGTGTTTGGGAAGTGTCAGAAACACCTTTAAAACTGGTTGTAACAAAAGGTGTTGTGGAGCGCGGGTCTTTGTTTACATGTCTGTCACCACTCCAGAAGGAACAGGAGTTAGAGAAGCAGTGGATGCTAGATGATTTAAACACTGTAGTACTCAATTTACATTATTTACTAACGATATAAGGGCGCAGTGTGCCACCTTAGTGACACGTTTCCTAACTCTGGTGCGAAATCTGGAACGGAAGGCAGAAATTGCCTATCTGGCAGCTGACAATGAGCAAATGAACCATAAAACTGAGAGTAATCTGGTACGTAAATTAGCCCTGTGCTTCATTTAGCACGATGCTGTAAATGCAGACGTGGACGTAGAGATGTATACCCGCGCATTTTCACCTCGCCATTGTATGTAGTCAGCTTAAATCTCGGGCCGCCTTAACCCCGCAGAAAGACCATCGATTTATGTTGAATAGTAGGCTGGTTTGGCCCCAGACCCGTTCTGGATGCTTTGGTGAAGAATAAAATCTGTCTGTGTAGAATCTAACCAAGATCCCTAGGTTGTCCTACCCCTAGCCTTGTCACTGTAGTGACTCAAAAGCCATCTTGGCTTCATTAGACTAAAAGTTACCGAACTAATTAGTTTGTCACTAAACTAATTTGTTAACCTACTAATGTAACTCGTCCTTGGATCAAAGCTTGGTTACAGCTGCGCCGGACGAAATGTAAAATAAGGCGCATATTGAAAAATATACAAGAAGGAAGAAGAGTGAACAAACGAAAGGTAAAAGATGACAGGTGGAAGAAGAAACATGAGGAAAATATAAAACGGTATAGACGAGAAAGAAGACAGAGAATGTTGGGAAAATAAAAATATGAGGAACAACATGTTGGAAGGGGAGGAAAATGATAGGATAAAGAAAAAAAGGAAGGTACATAGAAAGAAGAAAAATAAAAGAGAAGGGACGTAGGTAAATGACGAGGAGGTGGAGGAGGAGTATAAGGCAGGTAAGATGAAGAAAATTATAAGGTAAAGCGAAAGAAAAGTAGAGGAAAACCGAAGCGGGGAGGAAAATGAAAAAAAAACCTCAAAATCGTGCTACTGTTTTCTGTATCATCGCCACAGGATCTGGGTAGCTGAGAGTTGTATTGACTAAGTACAACATAGACGACAGGGTATTCGGAGTTTAATTTCTGGCAGAGGCACCATTTTTTCTTTTATCCACACCGTCCACGCCGGTTCCGGGACCCACGCAGTGTCCTGTCCCATGGCTATCCGGAGTTCCTTCTCCTTAGGTAAAGCGACCGGGACAGTAACTGGATCACTCGCGTCCATCACATGCGGAAGTTAAGGATGCATGGACCTATACTTCTGCACGCCTTATGCCTTCATGACATGGCGTTTAATTAAGCATATAAATAACTTTACTTCCAACCAACAATAACATTCACAAGCTGCGCCGCTTTCCCGATTACTGTGGTTGGAAACGTATATTAAATCTGAGTGATTGCTAATTCGAAAGGTAAAAACACGAGGTTGTATTAAACATGGGAATTGTGGCGGGACTGAAAACACAGTTTTGCTGTGTGTAGTGATCGAATGTGAGGCAAAGTCTTGATTTATTATAAGTGACCGCAGTTCAGACCTGTGCTGTTAGTTATGGAGTTTCGGAATATGGAATATCGTTACAATTGTGTAAGTGCCGAAAAATAATGACCATTACCAAACGCATGCAGCGTATAATTGAGTTTAACAACTGTTATAAATTGTACGCTTTTTACAACAAAGGCGTTTTTTGCATTACGGACCAACGTGGCGTCCTGCGGAAAGAGCCAGTGGGTTTTTAGCTGTGTCTAAAAAAATGCGTGATTCATATTACAGCCTTCTCAGCTGAAGCTGGGGGCGGTGTACATTTTCGACACTTCGGTAACCACGTATCACACTGCATTTTATTGTACCCCAGAAAACCACAACTTGTAAGTCCTTACGGTACACATTCCTTTAGGTTGAAGGCTACGAAATTGCAAGGGACGCAGATGATTTTGACCCTGAATATAGAGGCAGAAGATTCTTTCGAAACCGTGCTACTGTACTTATCTTCCAAAAACAGGGCTTCGCTTCCCAGAAGACACCAATCTGCACCATTTGATATGCTTTAATTATTTTATTGCTTATCGAACGAAATATGTTTTTACGTAATTGAATAGTTACTTAGCAACTCAGTGAGCTAATTGGCCTATTTGGCAGTTTATAAAATCAGTTTATTAGGTAGTCAGTATCTCTGTAAGTCAATAATTCAGTCGGAAGGGCGGTCAGTAGGTGAATTTCTTAGTCAACATATCAGTTAATTAGTTTATAAAGCGAAACGAAGGCTCTGAGCATTTAGGATGACGAAAACTACGACATGTGCCACACAAATATTCACAATTTATAATTCATTTATAGGGCAAACTGTTAAAGCGAAGCTCGGTGACTTGCATTGTCTTGGACGTATGGGTAAGGTTCTGTTTAGGACAGACAGGCAGACAGATAAAACATACACTAGGGAAGCCATTCAGGAGAATCGATAGTGGTTTGTTATTCCTAATGGATGAATGTGTTTTTCTGACGTTTCTTTTGTCTTTTCAAGTTAGACAGATTGTCAATTTATCACTATGAATTTTTACTACAATGACTAATTGTTGTTATTTTTGCAGCACTGGATTGAACTGGCTCAGGATCGTAGTCACATGCGCCTTTTGGTTTTAGTTTCATCCCATAGGCTGCAAATTGTTGTATTCTACTCTGATATAAACATAAGCATTGAAAATACACAGACACTACATTTTTCCTTATATCCTACGAAATAACTTGAGAGTGGAATAAACAAAATAAGACGGAACTTCTCCTTGTTGTTAAATCTTAGGTTCATATTCAAATATTAACTAACAAGAGGTTGCATGGGAAAAGCAAGAAACAATTATGATACATATTTTCCGGAAAACTTGTTGGTAAGCAGTCTGTTGGTACGGCAAGACAGCGAAGGGTGAGTAAGGGTGTGGTTGCAGTATTAAAAATTTAGCCTTAACAACTGCTTTGAGTGTATGTGGGCTGGATTGAGAGAAGGCGGGGGGGGGGGGGGGGGAGGTAGAGGAAGTAAAGCGGGAAAGCGAGAATGTACACATAAAGCATAAGGAAAATATGTGATGAGGTAAAAGAAACTAGAGAAATAAAGGAAAGAAAAATACATGAAGAAAAGAGGTAGAATGGGAAGAAAGGAAGAAAACAGACCCACGACAAGAAGTAAATGATACTAAATGGAAGAACGAGAAGAAGTCAGACAGATACGGAATAAAAACAAGAAAAAGTACAACAAAGGAATACGAACCGTATGTCCCCTAGAAACGGTTCTTGGGTGCTGTCGAAAAAGTTTAAATACACATAATACAAAACCAAAACGCTCCCGCGATTATTGCAAATTATGTGGTGATTTGTAATCAGAGAACCGAATTTGTGTCCAGGGCCGAAGAAGGTTAAATATTTAGGGCCGTGTGACTTGCCTCACTTACAGCTGACGCTGAGACTGTGCACCTGATATTGGCCTTCGCAATGTTAGCAACAGCAGCACCACAAAAAAAAAGAGCGTGTAATTTAAACTAAAAAATATAAAAATTCCGTTTGTGCCTCACAGTAAACAGTTACGGGCTCCATCGCTGTCCGTGCAGTGGTTCAGACGGTTAGCCGCCGGCATCTCACCGCAGTGTCCCAAGTCTAATCCCAGACCAGTCCATGTGATGGATGAAGTGGCACTGGGACAGGGTTTTCTCTCAGTACTTCGGTTTTCCTTTGTCAGTATCATTTCACGAATACTCCATACTGAGTCATTCATTTACCACCGACGCTATATAATCTTAACGTTGCTCAATACGTCAAAAAGTCCATTAAAAAGCAAGTTGTTTAATGTTGTTCAAAGAAAATCATTAGCGTCACATACGGCCAATAGGTGGGCAAAGTGAAGGGTTATTTTTTAAAGCTATCTCCTTGGAGCAATGTCCATCTTGCCAAGTTTCTAATCTGTAGCGAGTCAAATTATTGCCCTTATGTTGCGGAAACCGAAACATCATTACCGTATTCACAAGGGCTTGCTATTAGCCCCTGTCGTGAGCGTGAAGAATCCAGTCAACATCTTCCAATATATTTATTTTAGGTTCATTTTCATAATAGTCTACATCTATGCCTAGGTCTTCTAAATGTTCCCTTTCCATCAGGTTTCCCGAAGAAAATGTGTGAAGCGTTTGTTATCCATCCTATTTTCCCCACATGCTGCGTCCTTCTCATCCTGCTTGAGGTCATTTCCTACTAACCTTAACAATAAAGCTCATGGTATATGTAATAACCACATTGCTTGAAAGGAGAAACATTGCCAGGCCTGCTGAAATGTGTTACAAGGCACCAAAGCCATTTGTCTGCCGCAATATTGTTATATGCTTCTTTTATAACTTCAGTTACAAATCGTGATGTAAATGAAAGTGGAACAAAGAAGCAGCATCATACGTTTTTTGAAGTTGTTAATGAGCGGCCGCAGGGTGATAATTATGCCGGTAATTGAAATCCAGGACCAGTAGTGGGAGGGTTGACTGCCCCCTGCAAATCGTGTGCAAATGGAAAGGAAAGAGGGATGAAAATCATAATCAAGGCAGAGAGCAAAGGAAAATGGCGGCCATTAGACAGGCTCATTAGGCGGTACAGACGAAGTACGGAGGGTTCGCAGCCACTGTTGCTATTACATCTGCCCAGGCGTCGTGAATCTAATGCCGACCTCTGACTGCATCGGGTTTAAGGAGTGGCTCAAAGAAAATGATTGCACTTTTTGCGAAGAATTTCTTATCCCTTGTAGGCTGAGAACTAGAATGTCTTGGGACAGAACATGAGTTCCGGTAAATGGACGCTAAGGTCGAGTGATCGGCAAGATTTCAGTATGCGGAAGGTCAGGGTTTCGAATATCGGCCCACAAAGGCAATGTTGCGACTGAGGATTTTTCTTCCAGTTGTTCTCCTGAAACGGCGCGACACTACTGCCATTTGACTGTGGTCGCTTCATTTTATGTCTTTCTGCTTCATTTTTCGCCTATAGTTCTATCATGTCGAACCATATAATTTGAGATATTAAGTTCTTAAGTATATCGCTCGTAAATAAGTAGATCAATAAGTAAATAAATAAATAAATGAATAAGTGAAGGTACATTTGTCTTTGTACTGTACGTGACATGAAGGCATATAGCGAGAGTAGAAATATAGCTGAACTCATTCTTAACCTTGGTACAAATGGAGGTGTGTGGCAAACGTCAGGCTCTGGTCGCTTTAACCCCGGGAAAGACCCACCGGTACCCATTGGATAAGTGAGTAGGTGGGCCCTAGAACCAGTCCGGGCATTTTGGAGAAGAGAAAATAAAAGTTTAGAGGGAGGTCGAGCCCTAAAAGGGCTACGTGTGGAAACTTGTAATCTGTAATCTTCTGGCTTTCAGATGTAAAGTTCTGCCTGTGAATAAACATAGTGCTATGGAAATGTATCAGGGGGCCTGTTCAGCTAGATCAATGACTCTAAACTCCAATAAATATGTGAAGTAGGAATGGGAATTGCACTTCTGCCCTTCCCTCCCCGTTAAGCCACACTCCTCTTGCTCTCTCTTTTACCTGCTGTTTACAAAGTTGCCAACTAAACGTGACTGACTGATGGACGTAGAGAAGGATACATTAACATATTCCAACACAAGGTTATTAAAAAAATAAAAGAGAGCTTTTTCAGTTAGAGACCCGTAGCCGACATTGGTTTTGTAATTTGAAATCAAAAGTAAATAACAATTCTGTAGTGCACAGGAAAACTATCCACTGTGATTTGGCAACGTAGCTTGTTATAGAAAACCTATTTCGCGCTTAGTGGAGAAGGGTGGGTGACATTCCTCAAGTTGGGAATAAGAACGTTGCGTAATGCTCCCTTCTATGGGTTTTAGATTTCTTTGTCATATTATATTCTGAATCGGGCGCTACGTGAAAGAGAAATGTTACTTTCACAATCCGGCGGCCTTACTACTGGAAAGTCCCCTTAACAGCTAGAGGTTTGGAAAACGGGTAGGCCGCAGTGTGGCAGTGGAAGTGGTAACGAAGACAATAATTCCGGCTGGGAATTTGGCTCAAGCCCTCCAACCACTGGCCTAGCTGTTCCAAATTCTATTGGCATCCAATTACTTCTTCACTTAAAAGTAACGTCATTTTGTTCTAATTTCTGACACCAGTCACTGTATTAATAAAATTATCGAAATTTAAATAAATAATTATTTCACCATGTCTCGTCCTTGTATTGTCAGACGCGACAGAGGCATTAAACATTGAAACTAATTGGCACTGTACTAAGAGACGGCAAATAAGGTCGTCAAACATATACGGGTTATGCGGGTCGCAGTATATATTTGCCAGGTGACACGCAAGCCTGCCAACATTCACGTATTTGAAGACCACTGAAACTTTTGGATACAAACTAACAAAACAGAGTTTAGTGGAGAGAGAGAGGCAGGAAGGGACAACTAAAAGAGAACGAAGGGAAAAGAACAGACAGGAGCAGAAATAAAGGAGAGACTGAAAGCAAGTTGAAAAGAAATTCCGAAAGTGAAACAAAAATGAAAGTAAAAAACAGTGTAGAAGAAAAATAAAAAGAATGAAGGGAAGAAATTAAGAGGACGAGGAAAGGGAGGGAGAATGAAACAAAGGAGTAGTAGGAGGAAAAGCGTAAAAGAGAGATTAAAATAGATACAAAGAAGAAACGAAAGAGAAATACAGAGAGAGCGAACTGAAAGAAGAGAGAAAGAACAAAAAGAAAGAGACTTGGAAACGAATAAAGAAACACAAGAATAAAGCAAGAAACAAGTAACACACAAAGAAGCAAAGATGTGAGAATGCACGCTTATGTTGTGGGACGTAACGTTAATGCGCTTGGACTCTTTATCTGTCGGTTGTTTATCGCCGCTGTTTCTGCTGATTGGTCTTAAAGAAATGAAGCTACGAGGCTGTAGACGGCAGTGATCTACTTCTGGATAGAGATAAGTTGCGGGCTTTTGTGAACGCGGTAATAAATTTCGTGTTTCATAAAACGCTAAGACTTCTTTGATTAGCGGAAGACCTCCCAGTTTAACGTACAATATCAAACCAACAGGTGCGCTGTTGCTGTTTTTATTTTGATATCATTGATCACAATAATTGCAGGTTAGTCCAACATGTTTCGATCCCTTCATGGGATCGTCATCAGGGACTGTTTGTAAGAGTATAATTACACAAACAAACTATAATTACATTTTAAAAATATGAAATATGTAAAAGTTGTACAAGTTGGACAATTTTGGCATTCTTTTGTGGTGGTTCCCTGGGTTACTGTGTACAACAAGTAGGTTGTTTATATGCGGATGGACAAAACAGTACAGTACAATTATTATGATTTATGATGTCAAAATAAAAATAGGAAGAGTGCACTTGTTGATTTGATATTGTATGTTGACCAACAGCAGCGCACGGTGTGAATAATGTGAAGCTCTTAGTTTATTATTATTATTATTATTATTATTATTATTATCATCATCATCATCATCATCATCATCTTTGAATCTTGCTTCAAATGCAAGGCTGTACTCTGCGAATATGGTGGGCTGATTATTATTCATGTGCAGGAAAGGGAACGCTGTGGTGACCATTGTTTCAAGAAACAAGGCCTTAAAGACAATCGCCGAATTTATGTGTTTAATATAAAATTTGAGGGTAAAGAAAATACAGAATCAGAGTAGTCATTTGAACCAGAGCTAAAGGGTGCATTATAATCAGAACTTTTTCCTCAGTCACTTACAGCATACCTGGTGGCGGAGTAAGAACCTCCTTAAGATGATGGATTGAGTTTCCATGGGGAATTCCCGCTCTCTCATAAATTTGTTCGACCTCTAGAACACAAGAAACATCTTTCCAATAACCATCAATCCTTGCGGAGAAGCAGGGGGCTAGCAGGCACCACACACACACCGTAACCACAGCTCCTGTTTTTGCTCACATGATTTCCCCTGCTTTCTAGAGCTTACATCCTCTGAAAGTAGAAAGACAGTATTAAAGCGGATGTCAAAGAAATGTGGCCTTACCCTACGCTAAAGATAAATTTGTTTTCGTATCGCCATTGTTTGCCAACTTTGCTTTAGAATGTGCCTTTAGGAGAGTTCGGGGAACCAAGATGGGTTGAAATTGGATGGTACACACCAGCTTCTGGTTACGCTGGTTATGATAATTTATTGGGGAAAGCACGCATACTGTAAAGAAAAACAAAGAAGCTCGATTAGTGTCTAGTAAGGATATTGGTCTAGAACTAACCGAGTATATTTTCATGTCGCGTGAGGAGAATGCAGGACAGTATCACAACATACAGGTAGGTAATAAATCCTTCGAAAGGGTGAAAGAGTTCAAATATTTGGGAACAAAACTAACAGATCAAAGTACCATTCACGAAGAAATGAAGAGCATTTTGCAGTCAGGGTGTGCTTGTTATCATTCGGTGCAAAATCGTTTGTATTCCAGTTTGCTAACCAAAAATGTAAAGACTGAAATATACAGAACTTTTATTTTCCATGTTCTGTATGGGTGTGAAACATGGTTTCTCACGTTGATAGAGGAACATATGGTGAGGCTGTTCGAGAATAAGGTGCTGAGGAAGATGTGTGGCCCTGAGGTGGAGGAGGTAACAGGGAGGGGAGTAAACTGCATAATGAGGAGCTTCATGATCTGTACTCCTCACGAAATACTATTCGAATGATCAAATTAATGAGAATGAGATGGGCGTAGCATGTAGCACGTATGGGAGAGAGGAGAGGTGAATGCAGGATTTTAGTGGAGAAATCTGAGGGACAAAGGCACCCTTGGAGGACTAGGTGTAGATGGTATGATAATAGTAGAATTGAACTTCAAGCAGTTTGAACGGGTGCGTGGACTGGTTTAATTTGGCTAAGGATAGGGACGGGTGGCGGGGTGTTATGAATGCGACAGCGAAGCTCCGGGTTCCATAAAATGCGGGGAATTTCTTGACTAGCAGAGGGCCTGTTGGCTTCTCAAGAAGGACTCAGCTGCGTGGATTTATTTATTTATTTATTTAGCTTGTCTGTTATTAAACGTCGGGCCACAAGAAGTGTGGAGGACTTGAGGTATAATCCCACGTATTTTTAAAGTCTGCACTAGATCCTTTACGCACCGACCGCTTTCCCTTCTCTGCCAGTTGCATAGGGGACTGGGTGGTTGCCAGACTTGGTCTGAACGTTGTGGTGATAAGATAATCATTTCCGAATTGCGGGAACTGACCACCGATTCCCACGTCGTCCAGCTGTTAGCTTAGTATTGCATTCAGGTGCCTCAGGATAGCGTTCAGTTGCGGGATCTTGTAGTTTAGATAATAAAATGAACGATTCCAAATAGAGGAGGAAATTCTTGATCAGCTAAGCGAATGTCAGCTTCTGAAGAAATACTGAGTTGAGTGAAGTTTCAACAGGCCTATTAATAACGGCGTACATCTTGGATATAGGCTGTGACAAATACGTAAGAATTTTATTCCAAAAATCTGAAAGAGTGGACCACTTGCGCTGTCCTCAGGTCTAGATGGCAAGGCAGTATTAAAATGCGTATATCTTAATTAATATGGTGGTAATATGTATTTTATGTATTCACTGTTTTGCATGACGCTTTCATTAACCCGCTTCACGCCTACATAAAATCGAATGATTGCGATCAAATGCAAGAGATAAAATGCACTCAGGTGGAAAGGGAGGGAAATAATGGAAGGGTTGTTAAATATGTTTACATGTACTTTGGCCGATCCCAGTGGCCGCGCGGTCTAAGGCGTGGGTCTGTGGCCGCTCGCTTGATGGAATTGCGGGTTCGAATGTCGCCAGAAGCATGGATGTCTATCTCTTGTGGGTGTTATGTGTTGTCAGGTAGGGGTCTCTGCATCGGGCTGATAACTCGAGGAGTCCTACCGAGTGTGGTGTGTCTGAGTATGATCGTGAAGCCTCGATAGTGAGGAAGCCCTGGGCCAGTAGTGGCTGTTGCGCCATGTATTTTATTTGTTAGTATTGCATAGCGTGCAATATAATGGTGATAAGGGGATCATGATTTGGATAGGTTGCCTGTGGCATGGATGTTCTGGGATAAAACGGAGCATCCCGCGCTCCTGCTTCACATTAAGAAGTACCGAGCTTTAAATCTCGGATTCGAATGCCGTCTGTCCTGACAGAGAAAGTTCACGACTTTCCTAATTCCCTTCAAATAGACGCCAGGTTTTTACCTCAAGCTAGGCCACAACGGAAACACCCGTTCCAGGTTATGTTTCACTAATCACACTATGCAGTGTGGGCTGCTGTCAGCATCGTTAAATGAAGCGCCAAATACATGAAAAATAGTGCATTTCCAGTGGAGATATCCAACTTACAAGAGCAGCAGGACCCAGGACGTACCTACAATGAAGGTCTAAATCACCAGTCGCTGGCTCCGTCGTGTAAACTTAACGATATCGGGAAGCCTAGTGTTCATCCTCTCATCCGAAGAGGCAAAACCGCTGAGATAGCCTGTCATCTATTCTTTAGCAGGGGCCGTGTTTGACCCTGCCGCTAAAAATAACATAAGCTGCCGTACAAAGGAAACAAAAACAGAAATATCATCAGCAACAGAGGTTGGTGGCATTAATAAATGTCATTGTGTTTTCTTATTATAGGATGCCCCAAAACATAGTACCTGGTGTCCCCGCTGATTCTTTATCCTATCCACGTCGTCAGGATGAAGTCAGAGTGCCGGTTGTTTAAACACTGGGGAGGCGAGATGCAATCAGTTTCTCTTATTAGTACCTCTGCGTGTTCTTTCTTCTCCAGTATCTAATTCCTCGGATCCAGGGACAACAGACCTCTATTTGTGTAACGGGCAACTATGACAATCCTCATTTTTAACGGACACATGATGCATCTACCGAACAAATAAATGACACTGGTGTAATATGCGAGATATCACAGGTGTATATTTGGACTTTTTCGATCGTCACTGAATACACAAATACGACGTTTAGAAAGCAGTCTGCTTTCGAAACGTCGTGTTTGTGTGTTCAGTGACAATGGAAAAAGTCCAAATATGCATCAGTGATACCCCGAAATAAATGATAGGTGTCGAAACTTATGATCGATTACAATTTCCTTCAGACATGGTGTTCTACGTATCACCACATTTCTCGTAGCGCTATAAATCACTGCATGTAACTCTAAAAATAGCAAATAATTTTCTTACCAAATGTCTTTCGCCCCTGTTTACACCGGAACCTATCAGTCACGGACAGCTGAACGCTGAACCACCTCATGACATTATTTCGAGTAGTTACCGTGTTACTAACTTAAACCTTAAATGTTGTGACGTACACTTGAAGGAACAGAAAGGAACTGCCATAAGAACAAAAAAGCAAAGGAAGAAAGATATGGAAAAGGAGAGACTGAACTCCTTGTGGAGCAGAGAGCATTCCTGGTTCGTGTTCGAGACCTCCCACCTCCATATCTCTGCCCGGAGGTAGGTTGTGGTTTTCCTCAGTCTTTCCACGCGTATTCCGTGTTGTTGCCTGAAACTGGGCCATCTCCTTTGCTTTCCTATCTTTCAGAACGTATTAGTACCTCACACTGAGCCAGCGTCCTCAGCCTTCATATCCTTTACAATGTATCAATCATTATACCATTCAGCGCTAAGTAGTGTGGATTACTGAGAACATGGTTAAATAAATGAATGAATAAATAAATGAATAAATAAGAACAAAATAGGAGATATGGTTTTGGTTATTGATATCATATTTTATATCATTTAGGTTTATGTTTAGAATGGTGGTGTATATGTGGTACATTTTTGTATGTTAGCGTTGTGTTACTTCGCACGGATGATTTATGATGAGGTTACGTATGTTTTGGCTGCCTGTGTTTCTTGGGTTCAGTGGTTATCACCTGAGGACGGAAGACGTTTTCTTCCGAAACGTTCTGATTTTTAATTGTTCGACGATGGAAAAAGTTATGCAAAATATTAGTTATATGACTCCAAGGCTTGATATGGAATGTCTCTACTGTTACTACCTGTTCACAAGTTCGGACAGCAATTGTGTTCGTAACAGGAGGACAGGACATATTTAAGTGGGGAGTTACTGTAGTGTATCATGTTCGTATAAAGTTTTACAAGAAGTCTGTCACAATCTGTCACAAGAGTACTGAACGCTACTACCAGTATAGTGGCATGCGCCTCTGTTTGTATAGTTTAAATAAACCATTACGTTTTTACTGTAAAATCAAAGGCCAGTTTTGTAAATAGAATCGAAATCGGTTATAACGTCATGAGAGGGACAAAATATTTTTGTCGTTATAAACGAATGTTGTTATAATCGAACAGAATAACATTATGGTTAACAGTGAGGAATTAATTGGTACCAAAGTGTATCTGACGCTATAGACGAGGTGTCATACAAACCGACGTCCTTATAGCCGGGTTCGACTTTACTTACTGAAATATAACAATATCTTCAGCCTTATGCTGTAGTACATAAGCTGTTCAAGTAGTAAAGCGACGTAAATTGTAAGAATTTTACCGATATTTCAGAGGAACCTGCGGTATCCTCTGTAGGGTACGCGAATGATATCGATACATGTAATTCAACCAGTGGGAAGCAGCAGCTCTGAAACAGGGACGGACTTGTGATGTCGTTCAGACTTCTGGTTAAGGTTTCTCGTATGGCGAAATAGTACTATTTAATCTGCCACTACCGCTTCCCGTCATAAATTATTTTTATCGTAACCGACGCTTGAAAACCTGTACAGCTGAAGCAGTGTTTTTAAATGGCCTTCGGACGAGTTCAGCGCAGTTGGCATACGCATTTGGAACCTATAAATACAGCTTAGGTTGCTTCATGCCACAAAACGTTGTATAGTGTGATGTGACGCTAAGTAGTCTCGTAGAAATTCACCGCCGTTTCGGAAAAATCTGTTGCTGCCCATCTTCAGGGTATAACACAGAGAGAGCAGGTTCCTCCAAAAGGTTTATAAATTTTTACTAAACTACACGGCGTCACATCGCTTTAGGCACTATTACTCCTACTCGCCATCCTGCGAAATTTAGGCCTCAAATGTCAGTCATAGCCTGCTGTTAGAGTAAACTATCCTGGTAGCGAAGACGACGAGAATTCGCCAACCGAATTTTTGTCTAGGAACGCGTCATTTTTATGTCATCAGTTTTCCTGCTTTCATCTTTTTTATGTTGATTTCTCCTTTCTGAGAGTCGGTTTACTTTTTCACTTAAAAGCTTTTAAATAACCAACTAACTTCGTGTTGAAGGATCCTTTATCAAAAGATTATATTTCGTGAACTACATTCGCGTCATGTAAAGAATGAACACGGGTAGTGTTGGGCCAAGTCGGCCGCCTGCTCCCCCACGCCGCCTACTTTAGATACGTTACCTACATCGACACCAGTAACAAACCGAGAGGGCAAAGTGAAAGGCAGAGCGATATTCGGAACGTGTGTCACAACTGTTGGGAGTGCCGCAGGCAAATCGAAGGGAGAGAATCTGTTTACATTCTTTCTCTGACGCGTCTGACATCAGAAAATTTGTTCGGTTTTTGTAGAACGCCGGAGTTTACTGCTGAAATCAAGAAGTACATCGCTGAACATTTTGCTGAACCATTTAAGTGTAATCCCCATTCCTGTCAAATCATTTTTAATGTCAGGCTTCACTTTACTCCTAAACCTCTGAAATTATCTTTTCCATTGAGCACAGTCGACAACAATTTTTGTACTTCTGTCTTCTTTCCTATTTCAGATAGGAATAATCGTGTTTTTTATTTCTTAAATCTAAACTGAGAATGATACGTGATGAAAATTTTTGACAGACGTTTTTTTGTAGGACGATATTCTCCTTTGTATCTCCTCCCTCTGTCCCTTTGTGTCACCGCAAAATAAACTTTAATTGGCGCTCTAAAGAAGGTATCGGCGTTTACGTTTCTACAGGTTTGTGCCTGAGTTACTTCATAACACAGACGGGAAATTATTTTCATATAAGCAGAGTGAATATGATTCAGCTAAAAAAAATCTGATAGCTGGGAAATTTAAATTAACCACAGCATATTTCTCGATTTAAATAACGTCATTAAATTGAACGTCCACAAACCACAGAGTCATTTACTTCATCGTAAACATTTGCCCTGAATTTGCTTCTCTCACCTGATATTACCTGAGCCCTAAATATAATCGCATGTGTTTGAGAATGCAGAGCATTTTTATTACAACTGACCCTGACTAGTTAATGAATTGAATAATTAACGGAATAATTAGTTAACTCAATAAAATTTGTTGGCCAAATTATTAATTAAAAGCGTACTTAATGTTGGTGTTACTTCTGGAAGTTTAAATACCTCTAATAAAAATCCTGCATTCAACAGGATCCTGAGCCAGTTCCCTTCACCTCTCATCCTTATTATCAATTTCCCTAATACCCATTTTACTACGTAACCACCGTCACTCTGTGGTAGCAGAACCAAAAGTTTCGACACCGGTAGGATGGAAGTCCGGTACTGGACACGACAGTGGGCCTCAGACTTCAGAATCAAGAACTCAGGTTTTGTCTGAATACTGTGTTCCAGTTGCCTTCTGTGGCTGCTGAAGAATTTTGTTTACACCTTCGTGTGTCCACATTGTAGCTCACGCCCCTGCCAACATATGACGCAAGGTTGGCAGACGGCAAGTAACACGGCCCGGCGCACAGTAATTAAGAGACGGACCGTTTCCGGCGCGGCAGGGTGGCGCACGGTCTGTTCCCACAGTCCAGTAGACTGATCCACGACACCTCACCACCGTGTGAAGCTTTACCCGGGTCATTATACGTGTGAAGCGTCAGGAGGGTTTAGGTTGCGATGTGTCATCGCGGATTAGGGAAACAAGAAAAACACAGAAGGTTTTGGTACGGAATGCCGGTAAATTGCCTGACGTAAAAAAGTTACATGTCTTGCAAGCCGATGATTTTTTAATGGACGGTGGATGGAAAGGATACGGGATCATGACCAAAGGTGGGCTTTGGGAGGCCTGTTAGCGGCGTTGAATCTTCGGACTTTGGTACAAAAGGGTAGGTTAACCCTTTAAAGACGAAGCGTATCTGTTTTATATAAGGACTCAGTGTGTACCGCGCTGTAAACACTCTCCACTTCGGTTATAAAAACCAGTCTCTTAATGTTTTATAAGGCAAAAGTTGCTGTTTGTTCTGAGATCCGTACAAAACACATAAACGCAATGTGGGCACCACGTAGAATTTTTTAATGTTAAACCTGGTAGTACGTAAAGTTACCGGTAGGCTTTAAAAGGTTAATTAATAACGTGATTCGTAGAAGAATGATTTGTGAAGATGAACGGTAGATGGAACTGGCTCAAGATCGTGTCCAAAAGTTGTGTTTGATAGTAGCAGTGTTGAATCTTTGGGGTTTGCTACCGGAGACTTACTTACGGCGTAATTATTTGCTTATTTGCTTCAGCGAATGGAACCGTTACTCCAGAATGTAAAAGCACTGTGATGTCACATCATATCTTTCTTTCTGCCCCCGCACATTCCCGCTGTCAGTAGCTGTACCAGGTGAATCATAATGTTTGTCACATTTTCTGAACTCACCGTGCATTTCCATTAGAGTAACCCCTTTATTGATTCTTGATTTAATTAAATTTGACGTAAAGGTTAAGATACCTACCACCCCACTTGACGTAACTTGATCTGACATGGAGGGTGCGGCTGACGTCAGCACATCCCCAACTTGCACGCACCCTCTGAGGTTCGTATAGTCTTATCTGCGAGTGTTTGAACTTGGTTTCACAGATGATGCCATTGTAGCTGGTAGCTTACGTGATAACGGTTTTATCTTGTAGTAAGATTGATAGAGTGGTTAAAAATAATGGTTTAATTCGCAGCTAATTTAAATTTAGTTTAAATGAATTTCGTAAGGAAAGATTGTTGAACTACGTTACCGCACAGTTAGGGAATAAATAAAACCTTTAATTTCTTGCAATGTACTTATGTATGTAGGTACCGTTGACTTCAACTCGAAAGTATCCTTTACTGCGTCAATTTTAAGAGCATCATGTGTCTGAACATTGCTGTTATATTTAACTACATGAATAATCTCTTTACCTCAGTACTCATTCTGTACGTGCAGTAAAATTAGTTGCATATAACCTCAAAATTTCTCATTTGCATTTGTTGATTTACAGATCAGTGTTCAGCACACAATATGTATGTATGTTTATGGCCTATCCCAATTCCAAACTTCACATCACTGTGTGCACTGTTTATTAGTTATCGCCATCAAACCTGAAATTAAGGTGTATTTTCGTTTAATGTACCAACAAAATGCACTTACGATATGTATATGAGGTCATGGTCACTTCACTTCGACATGTTTTGTCTTGACAACGTCATCTTCTGGAAGTACATACCAAGACTAACACCTATTTAAAACTGCAACTGAAGAATTTAATTCCTAGACAGCTGCCTTGTAATTTTGCTTGATGAAAAAATATTACCTGAAGCATTTGCAATTTTTCAAGGTCTATGAAAATACACCTTTTCAGAAATTAAAATCAAGTGGCGCTAGGGTCTTTGCCGCCTCTTAAGTTTGCATGTCCGCCATGTTGTTAAGACACTGAATAGGGATTTAGAAAATGCGGAGTTGGGTTATATTGCAATGATCTGAAGTTGGTAGTAAGTGTCATGAATAGGTTAACCCTATAAAAAGTTTAAGCTATGAACACAAACGCACAGACAGCTTGGTAATCTTGTAAGTCTACTTGTTTTGTTTATGAAATAAAAGAGGTCTAAAACTCCTTTTGTGCCTCACACTGCTTCTTCACCGGTATAACAACTGAATAATAATGTTTACGGAAGTGAGTGCTGACTATTTTGAGAAGAGTACGATACACAGGAGTAAAATATGTAAGCCAACTCGAGAGATTTATAATGTTAAGTTGAGGTAGTGACTCTGGAGTTTGAAGTTGACCTTAGCAGTGGTTTGCGCTGGAGAAGCCCCATCGTCCTTTGCTTGTGACCAGTAGCCGATGTAGTCCACTTAAAAATACACTGGTCTAAAGTGCAGTCGCGTTTTGTGCGTGTAAGGTAATTCAGTTATCTTCTATAGTGTTCTGTGTGGTTAGAGCTGAGCATTAATTTGACTTTATGCTTGTTATAGACGGAACAACTAACAAATGGCGACCCGTGAAAAGAACGTCATGCAGTGACAGAGACTCGCGTTTTTAACTGGGTCTATACGTTTATTGCAACCCCCCCCGCCGGCTGTCGTCGTGAGTGTTAAGGGTCTCTATCCATGCTATGCTGGTCACCTGCATTCTCTTGAGTAAAGAGCATACAGCCATCACTGTGCTTTAAATGGTTGCACACTAGCAGTCACGTATTTTTGAAGGATGATAGTAATAAAGCCAAACATATATTTGCGACTTGTGTTTCCAGCGTGATGCGTGTTACAGTTACAGTCTTCTGTGATGTCACGCCGTATAGCTTGGTAGATACGTACGACGTTTCGGAGGAAACTATTTTCTACTGTTTAAAGGTGAAAGTAGTTGGTTTCTGCGAAACATTATTGCTTATCTAGTAGCCTAATACATGTTGATACACCACAGAAAATTGTGATTATGATATTTATAGAAGTAAAAAACTCAGACTTCATGTGGATTGCAGTATCCTATTAATTTTAGTAAGAAATACATTTGCAGAACCTAGACGTTTGGAGCTAATAAGTGACTAAAATGATGTATTGAACTGTCCTGTGTTATTTGCGTCGGACATGAGTACAATTTGCAGAGCGATTAATAAAGTGTTTTGCTGCTCACAAATGATCGCTTCAACAAAAAGCTTTTTGACATCGGCAGTTATCCTTTACTGATACATGGCTTTAACTGTGAAACGTCACTTTCATAAAAGCAAGTAGACACGAGGAGTCTGTAGTGACCACAGTCCTGTCTGATACCGAGCAGGCAGACTGATTCTTAGTTCAATACATATACAATGAAAGCCGTCCTCACAACTTATTCTTCATTCATTAAAAGTTAAAAATTGGCAACATGTTTCG
This sequence comes from Coptotermes formosanus, assembly GCA_013340265.1. Taxonomy (NCBI): domain Eukaryota; kingdom Metazoa; phylum Arthropoda; class Insecta; order Blattodea; family Rhinotermitidae; genus Coptotermes; species Coptotermes formosanus. Next base: position 1,988,321 of record BLKM01000265.1, on the reverse strand, counting down.
ACCACCTAGGCAGTCATCAGCAGACCAAAATAGAAATGTAACAGGGAACAGTTCTTGCTATTGAGATCCCAATTGACATTACAAGTCATCGTAAGCATCATATATATAACCAAGTAATATAAATATTTAAAACTATGAAAAATATAAGAAGTATAAAAAATTCAATATTTTGAGGATGGATATATCCAATAGTAGAGCCAATATATAATAATACTGTAAATTATTCTTAGTTATTTGACTACTAGTTTAAACTGCTTCAGTTAGGCCTGCAAAGCGCGGAATTTTAGGGTGACCCAAATGCAAAGAATGTAGAATGAAGCGGACGTATAGGCAAAGACGTTCAGTTCTTTAATGAGCTACCACGCCCTGAAGGTATAGGAGGAATGGAGGTACGGGCCACGCATTCTTAAATTTTACTAGATAAAACTGAATGGTCAGACACAGTCCAGCGACGACTGATTCCCGAGGAAGAGCACCCGTTACAAATTGAATAGAAGGTTGGGCGGGACCCAGAGTGGGTCTGAATGCTGCGGAACAGAGAAAAGTCTCTTGCCTCTCCCTGGAATAGAACCCATATCCTCTGTCGTCCAGCATGTAAGCTACTCACTATGGTAACTAAGCTATTCCATCTACTGTGCACGTTGTAGTGAAGACAGAAATCACAGCTTGTGTCGTAAAGAATATGTAACAATCTTCGTTTCAAATTTAAATTCCAGTCGTTCCGTTGACGGTGACAGCCCACCTTCCAACCCCCTCCTACTTTCCCACGTGCAGAGTCTTTTTTCCTAATTCTTTATTCTGTACCCCTTCGGTACCTCCAATGTCATGTCGAAACAATGAACGCTTTCTTCTCATCATCCGTTAGAGGAATTCTCTTGTTCTCTTTTGCTTTTAAAATGTGAAGTGAAATAACAGGAACACCGGTAGAAAAGATCTGCACGATATGAACTGAAAAACCGGCAGAGAGACTCGCTCTACTACCAGGAGCGAGGCTATAGACATGCATCTTTTCTGGTAGACTAACACAGCGTTCGAACCCGGCGGTCTGTTTATCAACAGACTGAACGTGTGGGCGGGCGATGTGTTTCATACACGATAAAACACAGGTTCTGAAAGATGGCATGGTAATAATAAATGACGCTGTGCAGATTGATACAAATTTAACAACGTTTCTTGTGAACGTACCGCTTCCATCTTCAGAGTCAGCTGGTGGCAATACATTTCTCCAAAATGTTGTTATATTTATAACAGAAAGCACTGCGTCACATCCTAGGAAACGTTAGTCTTTCTGGCAACCTCCTTGATAACCTCAAATTTTGTAATGGCGTTCATCTTAGCCGGTTTTAGATAAGACATTCCCTTGTGCTTCGTCAGCTAGAAAATAAAGGCAATTTTAGTAAGCGCAACTACCTTTTATTATAAAAACAACATCGTCCTTTATAAATTGCTACGTGTTTCGACCCTTCTTTTTTATTTATTCACGCCTGATGATGACCCTTAAGGGTCGAAACCTGTAGCAATTTATAACAGCAAATATTGTTTTCACAATGAAAGCTAATTATGTTGAATAAATTTGTCTTTGTTATCTAGCTATTTTGAATCCCAGTTGTTTGATCCTAGACAAATAATTGCATTATTTTCAGGTTTCAGAATTGTACGGGATAAAATTTAAGTTGTTCCCACACTCAGTTAAGCACCATACCATAGATATGTGGGAGGCATAGATCCTCGGCGCCAAATAAAAATTAGTGGCGAGTTTCGGGTCCCTATCGCTTCGTCTGCGGGAATAGAACCGCTGTACTCGTTGGGTAGGAGGACTGGTGGGTAGCAGAGGCGGTTAAATGTGACGTTGAAGGTTGAAGTATGTGAACATGATCTTATGGTGCTCCATCCCTTTGTATCATGAAAAATATAACCAACTACTTTATCCGTCGAAAATAGGTTGTATTTTAGTGGTTTAAAACCCATACCCGGGTACACGTACACGTTTCGGCTTTCAATAGCCGTCATTAGGCTGTGTATAAGAAGATAATAACGATAAAACTTTGCAGCCGCTTTTGAAAATATAATCCCGATTTGTGCAGCGCTTAGCCTAGTCAGTATTATGACGGAGCCACCTCAGCAGTTGGCCTTCACAAGAGGATTGACCTTTAAAAAATCATACGAACTCGTGTTGATTAGAAATTTTGTTACCCTGCTGAAAATTCGTGTATTTCTCAACTCATGTGTTATAAACATCTCTTACGTTCCGTGCAGTGCTTTGGGAACTACAGTACGTATTTATTTGACGGAGCATTAAGTCACGCAGTTCATTCAGTTTGACTGTTAAGTATCTCGTATAGTTGCTTGAATTTAAGTAAATTATGAGCCAGAGTTCGACGTATTTAACCCTTTAAAGACGAAGCGTATCTGTTTTATATAAGGACTTAGTGCGTACCGCGCTGTAAACACTCTCAACTTCGGTTATAAAAACCAGTCTCTTAATGTTTTATAAGGCAAAAGTTGCTGTTTGTTCTGAGATCCGTACAAAACACATAAACGCAATGTGGGCACCACGTAGAATTTTTTAGTGTTAAACCTGGTGGTATGTAAAGTTACCGCTAGGCTTTAAAAGGTTAAAGAAGAATTGTAAAACTTCTGCAGCAGTCGCCACTGAGGCCCGAAGTACAGTTACTCCGTACTAGATGGCAGTAGTGTCGTATTGGAAAGAGTGGGAGGTAAAGATACAGTACGTGGAACTAGGAGGGAAAACCCAAATCAGTAGTGTGCGTGCGTTGGTCGCGCGGTGATCGGTGTTTGTTACCTCGCGAAGTAAACTGGGGCAGTTGCGTGTGTTACTTTTAAAACTGTCACTTTGTTGTGTGTAAATAGAATTGTGTGCTACTTTTTAGTATGTCATGTTCTAAATAAAGTGTCCTCTTAAGTTTTCAACATGGATAACAATACTGTCATCGAGGGAACCGTCAAATTCCGTGATGGAAAGAAGGTACGCAGTGAAAGAGTTCCGTTGTTTTGTAATATATAGACGCATGGCAGTGTGGTCCTAAATTTTACTGTGCAGCCGAACAAAGTACAAAATGTCTGTGCGTTTGTTGATAACGTGGCATTAGTAGATTTGATTGAGAGATTTTGGAGTGGTACAATAGAAAGCCTGGCTGTTTTCCAATGCGAAAATTAAATCAGTTGCACTGTAATGTTGTTTGAAAGGTCCCCCGTGTTTTGATGACGCGATATGCTAATGGATTGGAGTGGTGGTGTTAAATTAACCATGCGTTCTGTTGATCCATCAACCTCACAATTAGCACTTGCCAATCTGTCTTTACAAATGAAGAGTATTTCGACTACCCTTAATTGATACTGACTGATGTTACAAGACGGGTTCAGAACCAGGTACCCAGTGAATAAATAAATGACTGACGAGTGACTGCCACATGCCAGAGTGTTCCATGAGTTGTAGCGGAGATTCGGTGTTGTTGCGGAGCTGAAGGTGCTATTTACGTGATCACAAAATTCCTCTTAGTCTGTTTTACCGAAACCGGATACAACCAATTTATGTTAAAACAAGCTATTTTTGTAACTTCTATTTTAACATTATCTTTCCGTCTACTACCAAGTTTCCCTAATACATCTTCCTATTGAGGTTTTAATGGTGGACTGTTTCACTCATTCCATACTTTCTAATTTAACCTTATTAAGTAAGGTAATGTTGTGACGAATTACGAAACTTCCTGTTAATGCGTCGGGTTCCGTTTTGCTGTTAAGCTGATGATATTTAACCATGCTAGGAATACTGGAGCCTTCGGATGTTGGCAACCCTGATGTATAAGGAAGTATATTGTATTTTCTGTACCATCCTTCGTCGGGCTGGAATCCTTAATATGCTAACAGAAATTTCTTTCGAAATGAATGATAGACTACATCGAAAACTATAATGTTAATATTACTGTTAATAGTATACTAGTATATATGTGTAATAGTGTTATAGTATACTATTAATAGTAATAATAATTACTACAATATCAATAATACCATTTGCATTTATACATGGTTAGATCTTCTAAGGATGTTTCTTGTTTGGTGTTCCTGTTACGAGCCATTTTACTCTTTTCAAATGTTATTTTTTCAGGTCGGTTTAATATTGACGTCCTATTTACGCCCACTTATGCAAATGATCTTTAGCTTTCAGACAGTTAGTAATGAGGAACAGTGATGATGCTTATTATGATGATGATGATGATGACGACGACGACGACGAAACTACTGAAGTAAGATACGGGGTTTGAGGTTTGACTCTGCGAATACATTTGCAAAAGCAAGCAGGCCTAGAGTAGATGATATCTGTGCCCTTCTGGGATATTAAGTGACGTCATATGGTAATTGTCTACCGACGTTTCGACAGCCTAAATAATTACCACACGACGCCGTGTAATATCCCAGAGGAGCGTAGATCCCATCAACAACGCGGCGGAAGCCTGAAATCAGGCCTAGAGTAGTTTCACATATCCTCGACATTCATCGTGCGGTTACACGACAGTAGGGGCACTGGCAGTATTTCGGCGTCCTTAAGGCTGTGGCCTCGTGTGCTGCCAGCGAGTCTGGGGAGAAACCAGGATTCGAACAAACGAAGTTCTCCGGGCTTTAATGCCTTCATTATTCGTTTCTATCCGTCGCATTGTTGAATGACGCATTGGTTACTAATTAACAACAACAAAAGTGAGATGAGTTCACTGAGGTAACTCCGGGAATTTGGAAGTAAAATGTTCCTTCGAAACGTCGGTAAATTTGTGCGAGAGTTTGTGGTGTCAAAATTCTCCTCCTCCTTCTTCAGAAGCAGCAATAGCAGCAAAGTTTGCGATAGTAGCAACAACAGATAGACAACTCAGCTATACCAAAATATACTGTATTTCGGAATTATTTAAAGCCCTCAGAGGCTACAGAACGGGGCATTTTTTTTTCTGCCACAGTGCACCCTACCTGCGCTAAGCGGATTATGTCTGTGCACCAAGAGGCCAGGACCGAACATTGCCCAGTCGTGTTTCTGTGGTGCTGATGATGCAGTGATTATTAAAAGCAACTGTCCTAATCAAACCGCAAAAGTATACACTCGGTGTACGAATCGAGTCAAGGCCATGCTCTGCATAGTAAATGTATTATTATTATTATTATTATTATCATTATTATTCAGTGGAACTGCAATAGCCCAGTCAGTATAGTGGCAATGCTATGGGGTGGACGAGCGAGGGATCGGGGTTCGATTTTTGGCATGCAGATCGGCTTTGGGTGCCACCCAGCCACCTTCCAAAGCTTACCGGGTCAGGCGGCTGGGCGGTGAAGCTGATCACTCATCTCCATCCAGTGCCGACACAAAGAACCACTGGAGCTACAGACTCCCTCCACTTCGCTTTGTCAGCGTGTCCTGTCGCTCAATTAAGCACAGATAATTTTCTTATTACCATTACTATTATTTATTTATTTATTTAGTTATTTATTTACTTATTTTACTGTAATAGGGATTTTGTCAGTTGACTATAATCACTGAGGGTATCCTTACTTTGTTAAAGCCCTATAGCAACCAGTATAATGCCAGCTACTGCGAGATTAATTAACTGTACGCTCGTCCCACACTGTGTACGTTTATGCCTTTCGTATGATTTTCACAGTAAAAAAACATTATTTTCGTAAACGCCGATCCCAGTGACCACGCGGTCTAAGATGTGGGTCTGCGGCCGTTCGCTTGCTGGGATTGTGGGTTCGAATCCCGCCGAGTGTGGTGTGTCTGAGTATGATCGTGAAGCGTCGATAATCAGGAGTCTCTGGCCCCCTAAGGGCTGTTGTACGATTGGGAAAAAATCATAAACAACATTGGGTTGGTGTTTCTAATGGGGACGGAGAGTGTTCTGTTTGAGGTATGAACCGACATCTTTAATTTCAGAAAGTAAGTTATCAGCATGTCTGTCGTTAAATGGCATCATGCGATCGCGGATTTCACCATCTAACGGGGACGTGTATAACGTCTGTGTCGTCACGCAGCTACCGGGGGGCACCCTAAGCGTGTTGTGTCGCCGTACAATCCGTTTAAAGTTGGCGGGCCTACTGCAAACGTGGTAAAATATCGAAGTACGGCAGTGTGATCCGATTGTTAACTGTGCGTGGCGTCGTACTGGTAGAAATTTGGCACCGGTTGGTGCGGTGTGCCAGGATAGCGTGGTCGGTATAGCTACTGGCTACGGGCTGGGCGGTCCGGGAATCGAATCCCGGTGGGAGCGAGATTCTCTGCACGCGTCCCGACCGGCCCTGGGGCCCACCCACCCTCCTGTACAATGGGTACCGGGTCTCTTTCCCGGGGGAAAAGCGACCGGGGCGTGGCCTTAACCATCCATCCCAATCTAGGACAGAGGTTAAAGAAAGAGTATAGCTATACCTTTACTTCCTCTCGCGGCCTTTTATATCCTGGTCTACGGTGAACTTCACCTTTGTCTGTCTTGGGGTGTACGGAGCACGTGTTTGGTTACGGAAACAGGTGTGGTTTTGGTACAGCGCTTTCCATTACGGCAGGACAGATGTCGACGTCAAGCAACGAGCGGGGCACCAAAGCACGTCCACTATGGATGACAGTGTTTGTCGTGCAGACGTCCGTATGAGAGAAAAGAGACGCTTTAAGCTGACTGGCATTAGTGCTAGACATTCCGCTCAGTAGTGCACGCAACACCGTCCACACACTGGTTGCCAAGAACATCACAGACGATCAAAAACTCGTGTATGGGACGCGCTGTCATGTGATTTCGGCCTCCCGCCGAGATGTTGATGAGATCTGCGCTCTTCTGGGGTGTTACGTAGCGTCAAGTGGTAAACCTTTACCGACGTTTCGGGACAACGTATCGGTGCCATCTTCAAGGGTCAAGAAGTCCAATGAAGCTGCCATGTGTTTGATACGTTACAACCAGGGCTGCGGAGTCGGAGTCGGGAGGAACTTTAGGTGGAGTCAGAGTCGGTAAAAATGTACCGACTCTGACTCCGACTCCGACCTCAATCATAAATCTTAACTAGACACTCCAAACCCAGAGCCCCGATAGCTACAATAACCATTAAACTTATACATAAAAACATAGCCTGATAAATTACGTGGCGGCGATGAAATATCTGTAGGTTTACCATTATTAATGCATATTGAGCTTTTATTAAGGAGTCGGAGTTTTAAAAATTGAGGAGTCGGAGTCGGAAGTTTTGTGTACCGACTTCAGAGCCCTAGTTAGAACAATCAAGGACAGCAGTTTGTACAGTGCATTGGCACAGGGAATGAAACATGGGCTAATCAAGTAACACCCAAAAAGAGTATTATCCATGCTTAATGTCAGTTGTGGCTACGTGGAATTTTGATTGCGTCGTGTTACCCGTATGCAGTGTCGCCATACAAGCCAAAATAAAGTTTTTGGCATCAGGGTATTTGTTACCTTATTTCTTTAAATAACTTTGCATACTTTACACATTTTTAATGGATAATTTAGCATCTTTACTTGATTAATCGATTCAGAAATTGTGCTGAGTAGCTGAGGAGACAGGAGATCCACGACAAAATTAGTCATTTTATTGACTATTTCATTATAACAAATTTTGCGTAACAAAATTGTCCCAGTAGCAACGCCTTGCCTGAAAACAGCTGCGCGGACTTGTAAGTGGAAAGAGTTATAAGTGGGAAAAGAGGAGACGGCGTGAGTTGCCGTGGCTGACTGTGAAGACTTTGTCACGATACGTTTACATTTTACAGTAAAATGACAGGTTGTCTGTTAGAAATGTGTGCTTTGGGGGAAGGGATAGGTTGATTGACTGTTTTCAGTTTGTTGCAAGAAGCCAAATAGCCGATGAAATTAAAGGCGGCTACGCAATGCAGACTTTCCACCCCCCCGCCCCCCCCCCCCCCCCCACGCAGTGATCAGCTTTTGAACCCGCAACCGCAAAACCTGCCCTTTCAAACGTTTCGACCCTGAGAGTAAATGTCAAATGTGTTATTAATATAGTCGTTACTGTATATATATATACGGCCACGTTTAACTTTAGCAGATTGCATTTTATCCGTCAAGTATGTGCGTGCTTCGTGTGCTTCTCAAAATAAATAGAGAGTACTTCTCTAAAGAGCATTTTATGGTTGTTCTTTGTAATGGAGACACTGTACTGTTTTCTGTGATGTATCAAGTAAGTTTTGAAATATTTAGTTAAACTTCAGGCTTCAGAGACTTAAACTGAATTACAATGCACAGTGCTGCTGCAGGGTATGTGGTTATGGTGAAGCGTGTTTAATGTCTGTTTAATATTCGAGGGGCGAGCAATTTTGATATCTGATATTTCTCGTGGTTTTCTTCAGTTAACTGAAGATAATTATTTCTCAAGATATTTAATCCCTGATTTGGAGTACCGTAATGGTGGTTTGATGGTACTCTTTACTCAGCGCCTTAAACTGCCGAGATTTTTACCTTATAGTATGGCAGGACTATTTGTTCCTGCTTACCATTAATCATGACTTTGGTCTTCATACAATTAGTGCAGCCGATAAAGCATATTTTATTAAATTGGATAACAGCCTAACTTAAAGTTCTGTAGTTCGATTCCCTGAATGGGCAAGAAATTTTTCTCTTCTCAGATAGTCCAATCCGGCTTTGGGGTCCACCCAGCCACTTATTGAAAGAGCAGTGGTGATGCTTCTCAGGAGTGTAAAGCGGCCGGGAAATGAAGCTGATCACATTTCTATCTACTGCCGATATTAAGAATGAGTGGAGCTGTACCTCCACTGCCCATTATCTGTTCATTACAACTTGTTGCTCGAAGGTGTGTTGTAATTTGAAACCCAAAATTCGTGTCGTTAGCCCATTTTTAATTTCGAGTCTAGCACTTGGTGCTGACCCCTTAACTACACACAAAGTGTAAAGGGTGCCACGTTGTAGAGATTGATTCTCGGTTTATTTAACATAACTTACAGGCTTTGAATGATTGAAACGTCAAAACCTGGGTCGCTTCGCTTGCTCCCGCCCGCCGGCTTTTGTCTAGTTGCCAAATATAAACACACACATTACCGCCTGCTGTCGCGATCGTTTGTCAGAGGGAGGCTCAGGAAGAGCGGACCGTGACCCATTTGACGGGATATTCGATAAGACAGGCTGGCTCTGACCTTGGTTTTATGCGAGGTGGCAAACAAAATACCAGCCCTTAGGAGTACCTGCAGGCTCTGCACGAGAGGAGAATAAAAGATTAGCAACTGTCAGTGCAGTTAACCCATGCAGCATTTGAGGTCTTCGTGACAGTGGGTGTGGGTATTACCCCCTTCTGCAATGTAATAATTGGTGGTCTGGTATTCTACACTGATGATTTAGGTAGTGTGTTAACACTGAAACGTCAGTAAATGTATACCAGACTGCATGGCGTCACGTTTGATATGACGGTAATCTTAAAACTTTACCCAATTAAAACGACATGACACTTTGTGTATGATATGACTTGTCCAGATTGAACGTGGTGAAAACGTTAGAGCTTTTAACAAATGTGTGTTTGCTGCCTATAGGAATTAAATTTGATTGCCTATTAAGATGGCTTAATGAGCTGAAACAGCGTTGTAAAAGTCGTACGAACTCCGAAGGGGTGTACAATAACAATACGTTGTTTCTAGAATGTTGCAAGACAGTACGATTCCTAGCTGTCAGCTGTGGGTCGGTCGAAGCGATTTTCACGCAACAGAACAAAAGTCAAATGTGTTACATCTTCTTCTTCTTCTTCTTCTTCTTCTTCTTCTTCTTCTTCTTCTTCTTCTTCTTCTTCTTCCCTCCCGTCGTAAATTCTATAGGAGGGTTCATACAAAAAATGTCACAGCTGGACGTACTTCCATTGCTCCAGAAAACGTGAGTGTTTTTGAAACCCTGCAGTGAGCAAGTGCCAAAAAACTAACACTGAAGCTTGACTAATTTCCAAGATTTATGTGACAAGCTGAAGTACCCATAAATTTTCAATGGCGAACAAAGGTGTTATCTTACATCACCAAGGTTCAAACCAAATCCAGCCGTAACAAGAAGGTTGTAATATATACAAATCAGGCGTATTTATGGTTTAACGTAGAAACTGTTGGATAAGAAATCACAGAATATTTTCTGTATGCCTTATTTCATTTCTTGTGTTATACGAGTTACCGATATCCGTTTCCTTGCATATACGCAGCCACATTATTGAGGAAAAAATACGTTAAAATTCCCCTAACCTCCCAGGATCACATTTGTGGAACACTAACTTTTCAAAAGAAAAAGCTTTTAGTATTTCGTGCATCCTCCATTTTCTCCCACTCGCCTTCTGATGATCCAAGCTCTTGTGCAGTGTTGCTGACCAACCAGTAAGGCACGACTGCAACCGAATGACCGTTAAAACGCTGGAATAGTAATAACGGAATTGCGCACAGTTTACATAAATAGATAATTAGTGCACTGTTTGCAGTGTTCGTAGTGTTCTTTGCTGATAGTCTATTATAGATTGGTATTTGTATAGGTTATTTATAAGCTTCATTTGCCGCTGGCATGCTTTTGAGCACCGAAAATTCACGATAATGTTCGAAACATTTCCTGTACACAGTTAAGTTTTTAAAGAATCATTTAAAGTTTGTGATTTTTGAATAAATGATATGCTTTATTGGAAAGTTACGTTGTAATCATACATCATTTTCTGACATATTGTTCAGAAAGAACGGCCATATATTGCACCAGTTGATGGTCTGAAGGGGGGGGGGGGGTAAACCAACTGTCACAATATTTTGAGTAATTTCAAAATATTTTACTACATTACCATGAAAGTAGCATTTAGCGTAATGAGCTATCACACCTGAGCAATAACGCATTTAGTCAGTGTTTATGTGTAGGGGACCCTATACACACCAACCCCCTTCTTATTAACCCATATTTACATTATTTATTGTAGGAGAAAATTGCCCACTTAAAGGGGATTTGCATTAGTGGCGTTTTTCTTGTACCAGTTGGCCACGGATGACGGGCTCATGTATATCATTGACGCCGCTCTTCGGGCTTGTTATTATGACCGTTTTAAGCAAAAGAACGGGGAGTAGGAGGTTCAGTAACACGCACAACATGTAGCAAACAAAAATTTTGTACTGTCCAAAATTTCCTGGTAGTCCCGATCATCCTTGTATTAGGCCAGAAGGTAGTTTTGGGAGAATGGGCGATGATGGGAAGGTGGCAGATTTGGGTGTAGACTTACGGCGTTTGGAGTCTGAACTTCATCATATAGTAACTTTAAAACTCATTTTCCATAGCACAGCACTCGGTCTACAGCAAGATGGCCAGCTACTTGGTGGTTTTCCGTGAAACAGTCGCTGTTCTTATGAAAGTCGTGCAAAGTACACATTTCAGGCAAATAGCAGAGGGTTTTAATGTTAAAAATTGTGCTAATAATAGTAACCATTGTGCTGTAGACGGTGAACGACCAGGACTCTTCCCTGTAACTTTGCACATAAAAATGTATGCACGTCTGACCACATGCTGCTCGCTGAAACCCAACGCGTATGCATTTCATATGTCACGGCGTCCTTATCACGTGAGATAGTGTAGTATGACGTAGTGATTACCTGGTATAAGCAGATGACGAGCAGAGGACTAATTTTAGAGGTGTCCGGTCCATAAACGGAATTACAGATAAGGACGTGTTAAGACTACGTATCTTGCATAATGTGACGTGTAGTGTGATAGATAGGTAACATGTCGGAGGAACCAGCTGCCTCCGTCTTCAAGGTAGAAGTGTATTTCGCCGGTGGCGTTGGTGTATCACACCCCAGAAGACTGTAATCTTCATATTCACACCATGAGAAACGTACTTTTTACAATTTTTTTATGTTATTCACAGCGCGCGTATTCGTATAGTTACTACATTAACCAACTTATGCAATTTTTTTCTTTTGGAGAAGTGCCCCGCAGCAGATGCTACCGACGCACTGCAGCCTTAAGGCTTATTGTGCAACCCTGTGATGGAGGTGATTAGTTTTCTCCGTTAACCTATGCACTTAATAAGATACATTTAGAAGCAAGTATAAAACCCCTGCATGTTTCCGCAACAAGGTGCCGTCATCAGGGAGTTATAATTTCGGCCATAGTTTCGTGCTTTTAAATGTATTTTATTAAGTGCGTAAGTTGGTTCACGTATTAATTATTAATTGCGTTTTACCATATATAACATTATGTCGTCACCGTTGAAGAATCGAACGCTGTAACAGGAAATGGGGGAGGTAGCATGTAATGTCCGCCTCATGTACAATAGATTCCGGACCTTGTTCGGGGGGGGGGGGCGTGGTAAATCGGCCGGGGGCATGGCGTTAACCACCCACTTCCAACTGGCACCCAGGTTAAGCAAGAGTACATCTATACCTCTCCTCCATTTCTGTGCCTGCATGGCGTGTTACGGACAGACCTTACCGTACTGGTGTATGTCCGCTTTGAAGGGCTGTACAGGAAGTTTACTCCCCACTTTGAATACCACCTGTGATCTGGCGGGAAGGGAGGGGGGGGGTTCAGAGTGTAAGCAATATGCTGCACGCTGCAGTGACTAGTAATTGTGACATGTTCTGCTGTGCTGTAAAGAAAGGCAGTTGAAAGGTTTACTTTGGAGGAGACGAGGGTGACAACCCGCTGCCCGCCGGCGTCGAATATCAGCTGAGAAATTGTAAATCTGTAAACCTAAAATTGTATGATATAAAAGAAATTAAATTAAATAATTGGAGAATTTGCGTCCAGGATAGAAACAAGTGGAAAAGAATAGTTGAGAAGGACAAGACTTTCAATATGTGAAGTTGTAGCGCCTGAAGAAGAAGAAGAAACCTTAAATTGGAGACAAAAAATAGAGAAATTAATGTTATTGTATTCTTCGCAGAACACTGTCAATTACAAATGAAGGAAGTCCTTTGCAGATTCATAGTTTTTAAAGCGCTGTTTGTTGCCTGTGGCTGAAGAGGTGTGCCCAGATAAGAAAAACGCTCTCAAGACGTTGGCCTCTCTGCTGGAACTCGTACAAAGCGTATGAAAGTGCTGGGAGTATTTCAACAGCTGAAATTACAGTTGTTTGTTGTTACGCTCTCGCAGTGGTTTAAAGTAATGAAATCGCAGACATCGATGTTTATTCGTTCCATTGGTAGTGTCTTTCATGTTCGTGTAGAGTTTGCTCATTAATGCAACTTGAACGGCGCTACCATTGGCGAAGAGTTGGTTCTGTTTAGGAAGAAATTTGTTGCATCAGTCAGCAGCTACGCAACGAAATGTTTCAGTGTTCGAAGATATTCGAAAGAGGATAAATGAAAAAGGAAGTGCAGATGCTGATGTATATGAAAAGTACAAAACGGTGACATTGTGGAAGGCGTTTTTATTGAGGGAAATATACAGCAGTGTTATGGGGTCCTACCTGAAAATTTCAATGCCTTCGAAACTGTCGCCGTCTCTTACTTCTGTGGACAAGCGTTTTCGGTCCTGATTTTTCGAAACAGTAAATTTTGTTTCCGGTTTGAAGATGAAAACAAAGCTACATTACACATTTGTCCTTCAGGTGTCAAAGCAGACGTTCACACATTTAGAAATTGGCCGGACACCCAAACCCAGAAATTCCACTAAAAGAATGGGACGGATACGTGTAATGACTTTGTAAACATTCCTGTTCACTCAATCGAGATGAACATTTTTCTATATTGGTATGCGTGATAAATAATGGTATAACTTTTTGCGACTGTGAAATATGAATCTGTGCTGCTGTTTCCTCATCACCTCTCATTTCATTTTCACTTTCTGTTTATCTCGTTACAATTGTACCCCACACAAGCTGCCCACTTTCGAGTCGAATGTGGTCCGCCAGTACTAAAAGGTTGCCAACCCTTGTACTAGACTTTAAGATCCAGGCCTTCAGGGATGTGAAGCAGTGCACGTGTAGTTCAGTGGTTTACGTTACGACCCTCTCAGTATATCAAGACATCATGTTTATCGTAGGACTATTGGTAGACGAGCAAATTGGAAGGGTTTCTGTCATCGGTCATTGCTTGGTCTGTGTACTGTCCCGGCATTTGGCTGAAGGAGCTGAAGAAGACCACGATTGAACTTAGTTCAGCAGATATAAGGTAAAGGTATCCCATTACAGGCCTGGACAGGCCGTTAGGGTTCCAGTAGGTTGAGACTCCCAGATTTCAAGACAGTCGGTACATGAAGGTGGTAAGGTCAGTCCTATGCACCGGCCACCTTTATCCCACAGGAAATATTCCTGGTACTCATTTCTGTTAGAGGCTGAGTCGACTCCAGGGCCATAGTGCGGCCAGAAGGATTACGTCAATGAAAAATTCCAATTACACCACTAGGAATCGAACCCGCGACCTTCCGGTTTGTAGCACAGAGTTCAGCAGATATGCAGACGGAAATTCGAACCGAACTTTCAGAGTAAAAGTCTAGAACATTACCGCCACACCAGCCTGCACGGAATGCAGTTTCGTAGACAGATGGCAATGTTTCGGAGTAACGTGCTGCTTGCATATTCGAAGTACTTCAAGACAGCAACACCGCGCAGTTTCCTGTTCTTATTCTGTGAAGCTGGTATCTGCGTATGAGCTACACAGTAAAATAAGCACATACACTCACTTCACCAACGACCTTTCCGTTAACCAAAACACGTGTGCAAGGAGTACACATTACAAGACAGAAACAGGGACTCCACCTGCTGTTTAATAGAAGAAACTTGCCGTTACATAAATAGGCAAGTCGGAATAAGACTACTGTTGCTGACTCAGGAGTACAACTTTGATCTTGGCTGTGGTTTCGCAGGGAGTGCAGTCGTGCGTTGTGCATGGGAGTTTTTTAATGCCCGACAGGATTTGTTTTGTCCCATCTGGATGCACCTAACACAAAGCGACCAGTGGGAAGTGACAGAAATTTATGTTTCCAACAGAACTGTGTTTCCTCCGCAAGTTTTGCCAGGTGATAATGGTGTCAGGGTCGCAGCTTTTCGCCTAAAATACAATGATAAATATCCACATAGAAGAATAAGACCGTGGTAATGTACTAGGATACTAACAACAGCCATCTGATGTATTGGTATAGTACATGAGGGAAGTGAGATGAATTTTCTCGTATTTTACAGACATATAAATCTATATAAACATGGCGTTCTAATATTTTAAGACAACCTCTAGTACTGCGCCTGTGTTTAATCAAATGCATGGCATTATGTGTTTATATGTTATCTCCGTGATTTTTAGCATTGACTCATGAAGAGTGACATACATAACGGCCGAAACATGTTGCAGTGAAGTATAGAGTGAAATTAAGGGAGAAATGATGTGCGGACCGTCTAATGGATTCAGTTTACATTTCATATAAAGTAGCCGTCTCTCCAGAGAGTTTTCTCACTTTATAATGCGCGCGTTCAGTGAAATCGTGACACCAGCGGCTGTACTGTAGAGTGGATCGCAGCGAAATGAGTACCGCATGACCAGTTGCGGTGCTGATAACTGCAGTATGTTCGCGTTTTAATTCTAATAGTTTGCCCTAGTTCAGCCCCTTATTCAACGCTGAGTCTACGTATACAAATTTTGGAATTATCATCCCGTTGTGCGTATATATAATCATAATTCAAATCGTTACAGAATAAACACAGCACTATAAATAAGTACCATAGAGCTCTCCAACTTACACAGGGTGTCCCATCTAAAAGAAGACATCTAGGAATGTCCATTTCAACAGAAGCTCCTACACCATCTGCAAAATATAACGTCTAGAATAAGATTATGTACGCACTAGTGAACTGATCCACTGCCAAATCTTTAAGTAAAATATAGAGATCTCTCCTACTTATGTGTATTTTAATGGCTATACTTGAGCGATCTGAAACTAAGAACAAATATATAAAATGTATGTTATTCCTTATAGAGAATAATAAGTAATCATAGGTCTTCACAGTTTTACAGTTTTATAATTTTAATTTCGACTGTAAGGGGGGGGGGGCTCCATCTCAATGTTTACTTTCCTTTTATGATTTTGTGAGCTTCTACCTGATGATGGTCAGCGTAGGCGGCCGAAACATGTTGTAGAATAATAAAGAAGGAGCATGAATGTACTGTTATGTTTATTTTATAAAGATTTGAATAGAGATCAACGTATACAGTCGAGCCCGTCTTCAACTTGTTTACCGCTTTTTACTCACGCTGTCACTACCCCAAGCTGTGTAACGTCGAGTGCTAAAGTTATTAGTGAAAAATGAGTTGGAAAAGGCGTGAAAGCTTCAGTTGTACTTTGATGTAATGTGCTGTCCCGGAACTCGAGTGCAAGGACTAAGCAAAATCACGAAGAAACTCAGTCAGGATAGCTGGTGCCTGGGCCAAAATCTGAAAGAGGGACGTTCCGAATTGTGTATTTAAATAAAACGGATTAAACAACACGGAACTTCTGGAAGGAGCCATGATTTAAGGCTTCCGCTGCGTTGTTGATGAGAACCGCTCTTTTCTGGGATACTACGCAGCGTCAGGTGGTAATCCTTTAGGTGGAAGCACGTCACAGTTCTCACCAAGACAGAGGGTGACTTAACTAATAGGTCACGCGAAACAGTCTGTCCCGTGACTCACGTTATCGAGAAGGGGAGCACTGGACCCTTTGAGGGGGGGGGGGGGGGTGGCCAGTTCTAATGTGGGCAGACCTGTCTGCAGTACCTTTTGTCCTTTATTATTGTATGAAGCGCGTCTAGACGGATATTTAAGTTGCACTGTCCCACGGTAGTCTCCTTCCGGACACTTTCTCATTATGTCATCTACCAATCTTAAGAGGCGTTGTGCGATTAAACTTTCAGTTTGGAAAAAGTGTCACGGAACTCACACGGTGGGCCTTCTGTCGATGTAAAGTCGTTAAATCGCACATAATGAGAAATAAAAGACGGAGATGTAATTATTCACTTCTAGCTTCGTGGGCTGTTGTAATTCTGTTTCCGGAAGGGTAATTGATTTTACTGTGTCCAGATAACTTCTAGGGCCCACAAAGTTCCGATCCGTTGGTTATTGGAGGCCCCTTCCCTGGTCGGAACAACTGACTACTGACCTGCGTCTAAATACCGAAGTTTAGAATGGGTTTCTGAGCTTTACCTGTTCGCCCGTACATCTCCTCGCGGCTTCCTGCATAAGCACACGGGTAACTTTGCGATTTAAAGTTATGGTTACACACACAGTCTGAAGAATTTTTAATGAAGTTTGAATTTAAGTTGTCGGCATGTGTTTCATTGGTAGAAATGAGGACTAGAGGATAGAATGGGTCAGTGACTATTCCTGGACCTTTGGTTGTGTGCTAGAAGTAAAGGTACATGTTCCCCCCTGCTGATTTAGGTCCATATTGCTCCATGAAGACGCATGGGAGATGCATTTTTGGCTTCGGCACTAGATGGAAGCGAGCGAGCGGGATCACTCCCTGCTGCTTTATCGCCGAGAAGGCGCCTATTGGACAGGAGGCTGGGTGGACTGGGCTAAACGCTGCTGTGAAGAGAAAAATCTATGCTCCTACCGGAATTGAAACCTGATTCTCTGGTTTTCCCAGCCCATACCCGTTCTCCATACTGTTTATTGTGTGGTGTTGATAGTAATTGATTTTTACTGTAATTTCACCTCCAGGGTGCGCTGGGGCTGTCAGATGCGCAAGTGGATAACCTGACGTCAGTTGCTGTTTAGCTATTACCTGCGACTGACTTAATCAGGGGATTTGAATGACAGGCTTGCCAACATTGTTTCCTTTGCACTAACCATTCATGTCTGTTACTTGTCAGTTCAGTCAGCAGTCTTAATTTTGAGTGCTTTATTCTTGAATCATTTAACTACATTATTTCAGTTGCACTGGTTAATTAACTTCATACAGTGAATTTAAGGTGTAGATGCTTGTTTTAAGATACTAGAGCTATTCCAGAATTAACCTGGAGGAGTGAGGAAAATATTTCAATCGTCAATGTATTCAATTTGTCATACCAACTAAATGCACATTATTAGTTGTATATGGTTGTTAAACACGGAGATCCGACATGTTTCGGTACGTGTTTAATAATCATGTGTAACTAATAATGTGCATTTTGTAGATACAATAAATTGAACACACTGATCTAAAAAGTGCACGGAATGGACAGCCTAAGACAATCCTCAATGTTTATAGCCAGAGTCCGAGGAGGGATTCGGGCTGGAAACTCCCAAACACGAGGTAGGAGTGCTTTCCTCTACATGTCGTGTTGAACAACGTACTTTGATAGATCTTATGTTGGTGGTACCGGGTTCGATTTTCGGCAAGAGCACCGATGTTCGTCACATGTATTTTCTTATGTTTTCCCGTGTCACACCATGTACTCATACATTTACGGATAATGCATTGAAAATGTGCTAGCCATTTCCTTCCGAATCTTTTTTTTTTAATTTCACCTTACATTATCATCATAAATTAAGCCCGTATAATTCTGACAGTGTGGGCCGGGATAATTCAGTCGGTATAGCGATTCGCTAAGGGCTGGACGGTCCGGGAATCGGATCCCGGTGGGGGCGAGAATTTCCTTACCGGTCCAGACCGGCCGTGGGGCCCAACCAACCTCCTGTACAATGGGTACCGGGTCCCTTTCCCAGGGGTAGAGCGACCGGGGCGTGGCGTTGACCACCCACCCCCATCTAGCGCCGAGGTTAAAGCGTAGAGCTTTACCTCTTCTTCCCCCCTGGATCTTCATGGCCTGTTCTAGGGTGAACTGCACCTTTGCGTAACACTGTTAATAACTTAGTATGAGCCGACCCTATTTTGATTCTATCCACTTCGATTCTCATATTCATCAGTCAATTCTCAGTGAGGGATAGGACCTTGCAGCACGTCATTAGCATTTCCACCGACAGTATATTACACATTGTGAAACTCGTTTCTGTTTTGTATCTAAAAAACAACGCTACTTGCTAATGTTGTGTCTCTCATTACAGAGTTCCGCGTGTCTCTTCTAGCTTATGTACCTGTCTGGTTGCATATCCGTTTCTAATCAAGGCCTGGACATTGACCATTCTAACGTCCATTTTCCGTGGTTTTGCTCAGTCTCCCCAGTTATATACCATGTCAGATATAATTAGACCGCAACCACTTCTAAATGTCTTTCATCAAATACCACATGGTCTGAGGAACTGACAGCGTCGTGAAATAAACCGCAACAGATGTGGAACATGGAGAGAAGGGCGTACTAAATGGCCGAAATTCCGCTCAAACGATTTGATGTTTGCTGTGTAAAGTGACTACACTTTGACTACGTATTTACTTAAGTGACGGACTGTCGACAAAATATCCGGCGTGGTGACAGCAGACTGACAGAAGTAGTTGCGGCCGACTTGCTTTGAACTCACCGCCGATCCCCAGTTTTTAACGAACAAAGAAGCAAACAGACGTCGAGTTAGTAGTTGGGAAGGTGACGCCACAGTATTTGCAGTCAATTGACTGCGAGAAAATGTATTAGCGATAAGCGGCAATCCTCTGTACGCGTTGTCAGATTTGTAACTCCGAAGCCGAGAAATGTGTCCCGAGTTTCAGACGTTTCCATTTACATAATCACAGTGCTACAGTATGGGAGGGCCGTGAGTAGATTGCAATGAATGACGAAGGAACAAAGCGGTCATGGCCTAAACTGAGGTACTGTACGGTGTAGGGACGAGACTACGGACTAGACGAATCGGGGTTCGAGTCCTAACAGGAGAAAGATTTTCTTCTTTCGCAGAACATCCAGACCGACTCTAAGGCCGACCCAACTTCCTATTCAGTGCGTACCGGGGCTGTTTCTCTCTCGGAGCGTTAGGAGGCCGAGGTCCAAAGTCGATCACAATCCTCTATGTAGTGCCGAGATTAAATATGAGTGGAGGTATACGTCTGGTCCTCCTTTTTGCCTGCATGGAGTGCACAGGAACGGCTGTGACTATTATCCCGAGATTTTCCCCGGACGACCTGGGGAAGACCATTGAGAATATCAGAACAATCAGTGGCCTGGACAAGATTCGAAACGCGCGCCTACAGAATACAAGTCACAAGCATTGCCATTCTGTATAACTTATATTTTCTAACACTTCGGCGTCTGATGGTCATTATCCGAAGCCATTAGATTGTATGAAGCAGATTTAAATACGCCTTTACCTCTTGCTTCATATGACTGTGAAAAACTTGGTCTGTCACTGTGATGTGAGAACACTGACTGAGGGCGTTTGAGAGCGCGGGGTGTTGGGCAAAATATGTGGCCGAAGACACAAGTAATATCATTGCGAGAAATAACAGAAGTGGAATGTTGTAAATTGTGCCCCTCATCTTGTATATTTAGGGTAGTTGAATGGAAGAAGAAATATGTGGAACACATAACGCACGTGGGGGGGGGGGGGGGAATTATAAATCTATATAAAAGTGGTTGGAACTTAAAGGGAGAAGCGACCACGTGTGATAAATAGGCGTAAAATAGGATGATAATATTAAACTGTATCTTAGAAATACAGTGTGGTTTTGCATGTGGTGTCCTCTGGCTCAGGGTAGTGTCTGGTGCGTGGATTTTGTGGACCTGATTTACATAAAACGAGGAATTTCTTAATAAAATGGGTAATTATCAACTTTTAAAGAAATACCCTGTAAAAAGGAGGAACATGGATTGTTATTTTTAAAATCATTAAATTTGGAATACCCTGTACAAAATCGTTCCTGGTAAATGTCAGTGATCTGTTCAGTAAGAGCAGGCTGAATCTAGGGAATATTCTTTACCATTTGGTTCAGAATCGTTTGTCTTCCAGCCGGCTGTCCATAAACGAAGCGATTAAAATGTTCAGAACTTTGCCTTGTTGTTAGTGTGGCCGCGAAATTTGGTGTCTTTCATCGGGGGTATAAAAGAACAGGCTTGTGAGGGATATGCTTAGGCCTAAGAGGGAGGAAGTGGCAGGAGGATGGGGAAATTACATAATCATAGCCTCTATTCCTTGCCAAGTATTAACCCACTTGAGTGATCAAGGATGCAGTGGTTGGCCGGGCATATAACACGCATAGGAGAGAAATGTGTACAGGCCTTTGATGGGAAAGCTTGAATGAAGATACCAGTTAGAAATCTTAGGCGTAGATAGTATAATAATATTATAGTGGCTCATAAAATTACGAAGAGAGGGCGTGGAGGGATCTGGCTCGGGATGGGGACTATTTGCAGGATGTGACTGCGGTAATGAACTCTCAGACTCCATAAAGTAGGAGTCTCAAACTTTGTGTTGCTCATCCCGTGCATGATTGTTATTGATACACCAGGGCTGTGGAGTCGGTACACAAAAGCTCCGACTCCGACTCCTCGATTTCTAAAACTCCGCCTAGGACTCCGACTCCGACTCCTTCGTAAAATCTCAATATGTATCAATAACGGTGAACCTATAAGACATTTCATCATCGCCACGTGAATCATCAGGCTACTTTTTTGACTTATAACATATATTCAAGTATAAGTCTAATGGTTACTGCAGCTATCAGGGCTCTGGAGTTGGAGTATCTAGTTAAGATTTTAGATTGAGGTCGGAGTCGGTATATTTTTACCGACTCCGACTCCACCTAAAAATTCCTTCCGACTCCGATTCCACCTAAAATTCCTTCCGACTGCGACTCCACGACTCCGACTCCACAGCCCTGTCAGACACAATACTTTTCCAACTAATGCACTGTTTTTAATGTCTGTACATTAAAAACACTTATAACATTTTTTCACATCTTAGTCCAGCATGTTTCGATCCTACAGTATCATCATCAGGGACTCACTCAACAGTCAAAAAACTAAAAGTTACACTCACAGCTTTTTCAGTACATGTTGTAGAACCGAAAATAATTTAACATGAAGCTTTTCTTGTGTGTGGGTTTGTGTTTGACATTGGGTGTGATCTGCAGAAGGTGGAAGCAGACATTAAAAACAATGCATTAGTTGGAAAAGTATTGTATTTGAAACGGATTTCTCAGTTAGCTAAGGAATTCTTAGCACCTCAAGAAGGATTCTCCTCCATGGAGTTGTTTTGATCTAGTTTCCATGGGCCTTTCCTTATTTCGATCACAGTATGTTACTTTGGGTAGGTACGTGTACTGGGCAGAGCTGGCATAACAGACATTTCGATTTACGTCACTATTATTTCAGTTTTTAAAATATTCCTTCTAGAGGCCTGTGTGCTACAAATTTATTTTATTAATATTAACAATTCATAACCTCGTAACTGCAATATTCAAACCGAACTCTTCTCGTTATGTTCCCGATTTAATTACATCCTTCATTTTCTGTGTTGTCTGTATTATAATTTCATGTCGTCTGCCCCACAGTGTAATTGAACCTTGTGCCTTGGCGCAGAAATGAGCTATGTACACGTTATGAATAATTAAACACTTGATATTTATCAACAGCAAAAGCATCCCTGTGCAGTCTGGAGGTTTTAGGGTTCAGTAATTACATGACGCCGGGCTTGTTTTAAAACTGGTCGCTTTCTGACCTGTCCTTCGGATACTCGGTCTTGAAAGAGCCAGAAAAGCCAAGTTAGTGGTAGTTTAAGGGGCCAGAAGGAAGAGTCTGAGTGAAGATGCACAATTTTATTAAAACACCGCAAGAACTCACATCGGAATATGCGGTAACCGAGGTGAAAATAAACGCATGGCTTGAACACTATTGTAATTTGAGTGGGTGATGCCTCGTAAGTTTTCGCACAACCTGGGCACGACAGAAACCGGTCTTTAGCGGAACACTTTTACAGTCCCGAGGATCCAAACTGCAAGCACCTATATTAAGCGGAACCTGCCTGCAACGGAGAAAGTGCGGTTCCATACTGTTTCGTTATAGGCAGGTTTTGCTGTATTTGTAACCGGATTATGTATAGGGCGGGGCGTAAACTGAATTCTTGTATGTGATTCAGATAAATTTCATGCATCAAGAGAGTAAGTGAATTCCTGTTACCGCGTACGTCTTTTATAAGCAAAACAAACATCTTGTCGTGTGCACTGTCAAATATTACGTATTATTTTTACACGCCAAAGAAAGTAGTCCTACAGCAAACGGCGAAACTGTTTGCTTGTTCTATGTCTGAGAGCAGCTTCCCCGAAAGTTAAAGCGAAATGTGGCACGGACTTTCCGACCAAAGTGAGTAAGAGAGGAATCTGCTTCCTCAGCACAGCTGAAGTTCTTTCAAATTGGTCAAATTTGTTGTAACATAAACTGAATGTCATTACTACAGTCACGTCTGGTTGAATGTTGATCCTTGCATTGCAAGAGTTCCCGTTGTCGTAACAATGCATCATTAAGACTCGGTTGAAGTTCAACATTATCAATACGAGACCCAGCCGAAGCCATGTCCATTTACCCTATTTCTTTCTTTCTTTCTTTCTTTCTTTCTTTCTTTTTTCTTTCTTTCTTTCTTTCTTTCTTTCTTTCCATCCTTCTTTATTTTTCTTTCTTTCTTTCTTTCTTTCTTTCTTCCTTTCTCTCTCTTTCTTTCCTCTCTCTCTCTTTCTTTCCTTTCTTTTTTCGTTCTTTTCTTTCTTTCTTTCTTTCTTTCTTTTCTTTCTTTCTTTCTTTCTTTCTTTCTTTCTTTCTTTCTTTCTTTCTTTCTTTCTTTCTTTCTTTCTGCCAGTGGACCTCTTGCAGGAAGTTTAATTATCAGATTCTGTATAGACCTTTCCTGCCACCGTCATTCGAGCCACACAGCCAACCCATCCTAAGCTCCTAGATTTCACCAATCAAAGAATAGAGTACGGGCTTCCTCTCTGTGTAAAATACCTACCCCTCATGGATTACTCAAACCGTGTCAGATTCGGATTAATTAATTTATTTATTTGCGGTTTCTGTTACAACGCTGATAGTGCCTCATATTATGGGGTTGTAGCGGCGTATGTTAGGATGACTGGTAAATGATGAATTCAAAAGATTTTTAAAGGAAGTGATTGTAATCTGATCGAGGTATCATTTAGGCATTTTCGTAGAAGGGCTGAGGAAAACGGAGACCCGCAACTACAGTAGCTGTTTTACCGGCCGAGATTTGAAATGGGCGGCACCTTCCTAGTACACCACTAGAGGTTTACCACTACACCAGCCATACATCCACATGGTATTTCAGTATTCTTATATGGTAAACTTATTTAGGTTTACTGATACAATTTCATTTATCTGGATGGATAGATACTTGTATCAGGATAATTTTACTTGAAAACGGAATAATTTGTTTTTCATAAGTGTTTTGAACACACAGTTTGAATATTCACCTAAATGTTAGTCGAATCTTATGCCGGAGTAGTACTGTTTTTAATTTGAGTAAAAAATGTAACTATAGTGACATGACAGATACAGTTATACAGCCAAAATATTCCTGGAATTATGCGCCGGAATACAGTTGTTTTTAATTCTGTGGAACTTGAATGGGAACGGCCAGCTGGGATGACGTAGCACAGTGCTGATTATTGTGGTAACAAACCAGGAGGCACAGACCATATTTGTTCTATTGATCTCCAGCTTCTACTGTGTCTTGATACGCTATTACACTCTTCTAATGACTACCACCCTTACGTTAGGGGTGGGTACAGCCATTTCCGATAGATGTTGAACATTTTTCACAACTTAAGATCTTATTTTCATTCGGAGAACCTGTAGGATCATTACGGCGAAAGCGAAACCACCCCATAACCTCATTATATTCTTCTAATGACTCCCCAGCTGGTGTGGCTCAGTCGATATAGTGACGAGACAACGGCCTGGAAGACCTAGAAATCGTGTTCGGTTTCCCATAACGGCGAACGATTTTTCTCTCTTTCTAAACCTTCACACCGGCTCTGGGGCCTAAACAGCATCATATTCAATAGGCACTGGCAATAAAGTGGCCGGGGCGTGAAGCTGACCACTCATCTAAGGTTAAAAATGAATGGAGATATTCCTCCACCCCATGTACCTTTATGACGTGCACAAAGATAACGTTACCTTTTTCTCCCACGCTGTGTAGCCTGATTACATATTTACGGACGTTTCAGAGGACTTCCGCCAGTTTCCCCGAAACGGCGTTGCATATATGCGAGACTATAGCTTGCCAAATACCACAAAACAGTAATTGTCCTCGTGACCGCAATGAGAACCTCAGTTTCCTCAACTAATCACCCGCATGTTAAAATACTTCAACAATCAGAAGCCGTTCATCTGTAAGGCATGCCTCAAAATCTCGTCACGGTGATTGAATGATAGGCCCCCGTCGACTCCTTTCAGTTACTTTCTCGAATCATGTTTATAATATCCTCCTACCTTAGGTGTTTTAGTCTTCCACATGGCTTAATTCTATTACATTTTATATTCAAAAATAAATGTAAGTGTATCCTTTGTTCTGGCCGTAGGGATGAACAACTGCTGTGACACGCTACAAACCAGCGAACTACGTAGCTATACTAAAGTGTTGGAAAAACAGCGGGGTCAAAGTGAATTAAAGTGCCAGTTTAATGTCTACGTTTCTGAATATTTTATCTTGCCTGATTACTTCACAATTGCTTTTGGAAATCGTGAAGATAATTTGAGCTGACGTTGTATTTACATATTATACTGCTAGCTTGTACTGGCCATCTTATAATTTGGGTCTACATTTCAAGGATGAGAAAATTAATGGCGGATTTATATCCGAACGGTTAACACAGAAACGGCCGAACGTGTTCGGAAAATACTTATGCTGATGTGTGACTCTTGTGTGCTTTATTTGTAAGTAGAAACGTGGATTTTTTTGTTTTGAAGCTGATATAAAGGCCGTTGACATTTCAATGCTGCATTGTTAGAAACAGCCGTCGTCAGAAACACCGAACAACGCTAGCGTGAAAAGTTCTGGGAAGACAACTCTATATTTGTAGACGAATTCTAAACACGACAGACTAAAAATATACTGTAAGCGTCTGCTTTTTAGGGAAAACTTTATTACAGAGTTGGACACTATTACCAATATAATCTTACCTTTTACAGATACCATGTTGTGCCTTTTGTTCATAACTTCCTGCTAACATACACAACTGCCGAAGAGTAAGCTTTAACGTTTTGTGTTCTAAAACAAGAACAAGATTTTATTCTATGTATCTATACATACAAGTGATACACGGGCTGTAGGAAATCTACATACATGTAATAATGGGAATTTATGGAACACTCTGTATAATTCGTCCTTAGAGACCGAAATACAAAAACGTTGTTTTTGCTCTCCAGTACGCTGCACAGTAATGGACTACTGCATAACGTGATTTAGTAGCTTATTGGAAGTAATCAGTTATTCAAATGATATTTAGTGTTGTTGCGGTATTCATTTGTTTCTCTATTTTATTTGTAGTGGAAATCGAGGTGGTGCGTCATGAGAAAACTCTCGCCAGTAGCAGGTATGTGTTTTTAAAACACACTGTGATTCCTGGTAGAATGGAACGCCCTGTGTGGGCAGGAGATATTCTTCTAGACATGAGGAAAGTGCAATGGAATGTTTGGTCGAGGTGGTGGCAACTCTAAGTGTTACATTTATAAATATATCTTCTCTCTAGATGGCGCAGTTTGTAAGATATCAGGGAATCGTTCAGACTCGTGAGAAATCCGATGTCTGTTTTTCTGTTGCTGTTACTGAATGATACAGTCTCCATAAAACATAATGCAGCCAATGCGGAATGTACGCCTTCAAAGAAGCTGAAGATTATGTATCTTGTTTATTTTCTTCAGCCTTCAGGCTTTCTTTATTGCTTTATGTTCTTTATTCCCTTTTGCTGTCTCCTTTTCCTTGTACATATTTTTGTTTGTTGTGTCCGGCAGATAGACGCCTTGCGATTGGTCATCTCTGTGCAGGGAGACTGAAGTTAATGAAAAGGAAACTTCTGCAGTCCACCAAAGGAATGTGTTTCTTTATATATGTATTTATTTACTTAGCGACGATGCTGGATAGCGCAGTCGGTAATCTGACTACTAGTTGGATGACAGAGGAGTCGCTGATAGAGTTCGTGCAGAATCACGGGAACTTTGTCTTCGCGACAGCGTCCAGGCCGACTCTGGAGCCCACATATTCTGCTATCCAATTCGTACCGGAGGGTTCTCCCCAGGTAAAAGCGGCCAAGGCGTGAAGCTGACCACATGCGTCTTGTGCTGAGGTTAAGAACGTATGGAGCTGTACGTCTAATTACGAAGCGTGCTACTTGTTTGTAAGGTCATAATTGGACTTACGCGTCTATTTCACAAACCGATTCATACAGTTTGCTGAAATCACACGTGGTCGACCTCCGCTTAAATTCAAGAAATCCCGATTTTCAGCATTAGGCTTTTGATCATTAACAGAATCTGCTATAAAGTCACAAATTGATTTTTTGAAAGTAGATAATATTTTACATTCTTCATGCAACAACCAAAGCCGTAGCTCTGCATACGTTCGTGTTTGTTTCAACAGGGTGTGTCTAAAGTTCTTGGATAAACTTACGGAGTGAATTCCCCTCACCAAAGCAAGGAAAATATTTATATCAATGTGTGTCCGTAAACACTAAGCTTTCGAGGTACAGACCAACAACTTGTTGACCCATTCAACTGATGTTATCAACATAGAACATTAAAGATTCTATGTAAGAAAGTTGCCAACGCCTACATAATAGTCAGGTGACCTTTGGGCACATTCCTATGTAACGCTGTTTGTTTCCGAGACTGCAGTGACCGGCGTCAGTAGTGTTTAGGAATGCAGCTTGCTTTGTAAGTTTGACGAACAATTGCATTGCTTTTCTGAATGTCCATGGGTGCGTAACCATGCCAGGTAACTCGTTTCTCTAACAGGCGGACATGAGTTTTGCGTATGGTCGCGCTAAAGGCAATGGTCACCGTGCCGCGCGGCTTTACTAGGAAACTTTCCCATACCGAAAGCAGCCAAACCATGAAACCTTTGCTGCAGTGTATAGTCGACTTGCAGAAACTGGACCGTTAGCATCAGTTACTGTGGATCGAGGAACACTGAGACTCGCTCGTACACCTGATCTGGTGAAGCGTGTCGCAGAACATGTTGTTGGGGACCCAGGTGGCACGAGACAATTGGTGGCAGCGTTCCCTGTTGGTCATGTGGCCATTTGGAGGGTGCTCCATGAACAGCTGCTGTGCCCTTACGATTCAAACGTGTGCAGGGTCTAACGCCTGCTGATTACCCACCTCAGGAACATTGCTAGTCCGTTGTTTTTCTCATCACTGCTCTTCACAGGTGATACAACTTTAGGTAGACATGGTATTACAAATTTTCAAACTAAAATTATTGGACAGAGAATAATCCACGTGGTACAGTTAGGGCTAGACACCAGCAGCAGTTCTGGATTAATGTGTGGGCTAGTACTGTGGGTGACTGTGTGATAAGGTCACATGTTTTTCCGCAGCGGCGGACGGGCAATGCCTACAGCGATTTCCGCTTAAATGGTCTTCCACGACTGCTAAAAAATGTGCTTTGGCAGTAGGAGCGTGGTTTATGCACGACGGGACTCTGCTTTAGCCTATTTTTGCGGGTATACTAAAAAATTAATAGCTATCATGACAAACGGACAGGCAGAGCAGGACCACTTGCATGGCCCCCACGTTCTTCCGATCTCAATCCTGTAAATTTTTGGCTGGTAGGACACTTAAAACCCCTAGTCTATTAGCTTCAACTGAAATGAAGAGGTACTTCACAAACGCATTTTTCATGCCCGCAAAACCATTCGCAGCCGCCCCGGGACCTTTGAAAGAGTGCGACACTTTATGATCAGGCGTGTTTATGGGTGCACTGATTCAGATGGAGGACATTTTGAGCATTTTTTGTGAATGCTGTCTTGATAAACAATAAGAACTCAACAGTTGTTAAATTGGGAAGGTGTGTTGCAAATGTATTATGTCAGGTGTAAGTAAAATATTACATGGTGAAGGTACTTATTGTTGAAAGTAATCTTTCCGTTAAACTGAAAAATCACTCATTTCCGGACATACGTTTATAAGAACCTTTTTCTGTTTTGTGGTACGAAGAACCCACTCGTAGCGTTTTCCCGAACACGACACTGTGTGAACATTATTTGTTACAAAATCTGCATGCCGCAAGTAAGATAGGCTAATAAGCTACAAAGAATGTCACTGGGAATTTTGTGTTTTGCATTGCGTTTCTTATCCTACAGTCCCCTGACGGTGGTAGTGTGATGCTGTTGCAGAATATTTTAAAACAATAGTTACCAGACGCTGATGCCAGCGAAGCAGCTGCCGCGTGTGCATGCAGGCAGCCACAGAAAGCACCCGTTAATCATGGCCTAAATATAAACTGTTCGGAGTGTTTCAAGGCTACATGTAATTTAAAGACAGGTATTTCCGGTCACAGTTAAGATATGCCGGAAATTTCGTCTGTTTGCCCATCTTTCTTACGAGAAGTTCCGTTGCTTCAGACTGTAGCTGACAGTAATAAAGCAGGCTTAGGACAAGGAATTGGCTCTCCTGACTGAGGTGCCACGTTGTTTCCAGTAAACTATCCAGTAAAGTGCATGGATTTTCGTGCTATTTTTAGTTTCTCCAGCTGCTGATATATACGTAGTACACAAACTTTGCTACGACGTTTCCCGTATCTTTAAAATCAAAATTAGGCTCTGTAAGCGTATGTTCTGAGTTACTAGCAACTTCATTAGTAAAGTATAATTTTTTTTTCCATCTTCCTCCCTGCCGTCTCTGTATCCTAGTATTTTTTCTGTTTACTTTCTTTTTGTCCTGTCCTTTCCTGTGTTATGCCTCTCCTTTTTGGTTTCTTTTTCTGCTCACAGCTTTTTATCTTTATATTTGCCATAAGCAAATGTTACGTTTCTGTGTTAAATTCTTTGGCATGAAATTCATCTGAATAATATTTACAAATTCAGTTTCTACTTTCTGACAAGGCAGTACGGCTCCGTTAGAAGGAGCCACGGATAGGAGGATATAGTCGCTGCTTATTGTGAGAATCATACGAAAAATACGGGTATATGAGTACCCTGTGTGTGTAAGGTAGTCTTTTAATTTTAAACCTTTGGTGCATATAGCCACTGTGTTTTAAAGGGAGTAACTCTTTTACTCTGTTTGATCTACCATATCCACCCTCCTGTTATATGCTCTCATCCGAATTTCATTCCAATTGCCACAGTAATTAACGGGGCAGTCAAGATGGCGCATCGTATTAATGACCATCATCATTGAATTCGGT
Organism: Coptotermes formosanus; assembly: GCA_013340265.1. Taxonomy (NCBI): domain Eukaryota; kingdom Metazoa; phylum Arthropoda; class Insecta; order Blattodea; family Rhinotermitidae; genus Coptotermes; species Coptotermes formosanus. The sequence goes on along the minus strand of BLKM01000265.1, from coordinate 1,958,113 downwards.
TCCACAGAGTTATTAAATCCCCATTAATGTCCATGATAAAATTGTATACCGTCGGGACTTTGTCATTTGCCATGTCTACCAATTAACCAGTGTTTTGCAACGCACACAGACGTATAATACTGACGTGCCCTGCACCATCTGTGTGGAATATGGACACACGTCCATTAGCTGCTTGATTTTAGTAACTGCCAAGGTTTGTGTGATAGACATCGGGTTCCGTATGTGCCATTCATCATACGTCAGATGTTATCTGTTTGAAGATATTAATCCTCGTTTATATTTATTTATTTTCATCGGAATTTGTTTGTGAGAGTTGACGTCTTCACGGCATTGACAGTCAGTATCATTGTCTTCTGGTATGCGACGCCGTGTTACTTGGTCATTAGTTACCAGTGTAGGGGAAGAAACACGCTACCGTTATTTTCAGGGCAGAAGTGTAAGCCGTTTGCTCCTATCCGTAGCCTATTTTACCGTCTTCCAGTATCATCGATGGTTTTCACTTCGCAAATTGCTATCACACCCTGAAGACAGTGGCAGCAGATTCCTCCGGAACCCGAGTACTCGTCTTAACACTTCACACGGAATCGTGTAGTGGAAGATGGTAATGTTTGTGCCAATATTGCATTGAAGATAAGTTTCGAACCGACTGGTGTCCCTTATAAAAGTGAGGTATGTTTCTGCTGTGTTAACTTGCTGACTCTTTGTTGGGATGTGACGTAATATGTTACACGTCAAATGACGTCTGAGTGACGTAACTATATAGTGAAGAGCCTTGGTCTGATGTGTAATCTTTGTCTGCAATCATTTGCCAAGAAATTCTGCGCGAAGCCAGGAACATGATAAATAAATTGCATAATTTAATTGGCAGCCGACTGGAATCGAAGCATAAGGTTTTGGATATGAATCGCTAATTTGTTCTTGACTAAAGATCCCAGTATTCTGTATATGAAAACATGGGAATAGCTGGAAGCGAAAGCGGCTGTGGACTAACAAAGCGGCTAAACACTCAAGAACTTGCAGGTCACATTAAAACACACAAAGGTAAAGTTGTCCCTGTGCTTAACCATTTAACGAACAGTGGAAAATTCACGTTACCTCCAACATTAAAAACCCTGCATTTAGTCACACAGTGTATTTATGAAATTGGTATTATTGTCATAGTAAACAGCGATGTTGTCCCGTACACACGATTAACCGGCTGGCCTCTGTAGTGGAGCGGCATTGTGTTCTTGTGCGGTAAGTACTGGAGCCGCATACGTATAATTCAGCCGACTTTTACGCTTCAGAGCCTTACTTAAGCTCCAAGTCATGAAGGCATAGGGGAGAAAGTAAAGTACGACTCGGCGCATTCTCTTTTTCAACCGTAGCGTGACTGTTTAGCCAACTTCAGGCCCCGACCCTTTTACCTCCGGGTAAAGGTTGTCATGTACCCACTGGACAAGAGACCTGGTTGGGTCCCAGTTTCCATCTGGACGCTGGGAAGGGGGGGGGGGGGGGCCAAAGAACTTGTCCCTATTGGAAATCGAACACCGGTTACTCGGTGGTGCAGCCCGTAGCCTAGACACAATGGCAGCTGTTCTGTCTCCCTTGAAATGGTTCTGAATCGAGCGAACATCAGGTGGTGGAAATACAGCAGAAGTCTGAACAACGATGCCTTTGGCTTGCGCAACACAATAAGCTTAGTGTTGTTGTTGTTCCTGTTGTTCTTGGTGGCGATAGTGATGATAATGGTGAAGGTGATGGTGTTGTTGTTGATGTTGTTACTAGTAGGTTGTACTAAGTTGGTGAGCTTGACAGAGATTCTGTACAGTCTGTAATTTGCGTACTTTACAGATCCCTGTAACTTTTATTAAAGATGTTTTTGTTTTGTAAGGTGGATACACTGTGCAATTCACCCAGCCGAAACATGTAGCTATTTAAAACATATGGGCTTTTATGTGACATAACCCTGTGAAGCACGAGGTTTATCTAATAGAAGACACCTTCCTACCTCGAGGTAAAGACGCTGCCTTTCCATTACTAAGAACATTTACTTGATACTGTTCTGAAAAAAGTCGCTATTTAATGTGAGAATTACACTGAACACAGATACACTGAGTGACGAAAATACAGAGTCTTTGAAGCTTAATGTGTGTCGTACATACACGTACCGCTGTACCTTAGGGGGTTAATGAAAAAGTTGTATATTGTAATACTCGTGTAACGGTATACGTACTTTGAAACTGAACTTTCACAGGTTGTCTGTCTGTGGGGTCGGGGCGCAGCGGTGGCGCAACTGGTTGAGGCACTGCGGTACAGGCTGGGAGGTCGCGTGTTCGATTCCCGATTGTATCATTGGAATTTTTCATTGACTTAATCCTTCCGACCGTACTGTGTCCCTGGGGTCGACTCAGCCTCTAACAGAAATGAGTGCCAGGAACATTTCGTGGGGGTAACGGCGGCCGGTGCTTTGGGTTGACAATCTTATCACCTTCATGTGCCGATTGTCTGGAAATCTGGGAGCCTCAACTTCCTGGAACCCTCAGGGTCTGTCCAGTCCTGAACAAGGATAGCTTAACCTTTACTGGTCGTTATGTTCACAATGTGTTCTTACTTGAACAGACGTCTGAGTGGCTACCAGTTCTGTTGGGAATCGAAGTTCATAGTCATTTTATCTCACTTTAATAGGAAAATGAACTTTGCAAACCCTTTGAACATGACCAGTATGTGTATGAAATGTGCTTTCTATTTTATTTTCATTTAATCAAGTGTTAAGTGTTTCAGTAAGAGGTCTCGCTGGGTGACATACCTTGAAAATGCAGGTAGTATATTCGCCTGAAACGTCGGTAGCCGGCTGCTAGACTACGCGGTTACGCAGCAGCTGAGTATGGCAATGCGGCTGTGCGAAATTTGAGGTTGTACGGCGGTGCTTGTGGACGTTTGGCTTCTCTCTTTTGCGATGTGACTGTGGAAGTCTATTATAAACGTGCCGTTGTTTTCGCTGAAAATGTTGATACTGATTATTGAGGCTTCAGGTTGTTTCTAAACGTCTTCAGTTTTCTTCTACGGTATCACATCCCAGTTTTTCTTTAGTCTGCAAGTTATTCGTAGAATAGGTTTTCTGTTTTTGTTCTGGTAATTTCACTACCCTGACAGTGGAGTGAAGGAGACATGAGAATTCGACGCGACGCTGTATATATGTAGCTGTAAACAGCACGTATGTCTTAGTGCCTCGGTCAACGCTCCAGTTCAGCTATTTTTATGAATATTTTGTTACTTCGTGATGAAATTTTCGTCGCCAGTTGTTGAGTCTGTTTGCTTGTCATTAGGAAGAGTGGATACTGCCAGCGTATTTACTCCTACCGCCCCCTCGTGTTGTTTCTCTGACGTCATTTACATTGCGACGTTTGAGGATCTGAAAGCTGCGTCGCTGAAGATTCAGATCAATCAGACCAAGCCGCCTGTCCTTAAGGATGAAGGCAGTGCGTCCTTTCGAAACGTTAGTAAATATTTACCAGTCGGCACGTCATAACATCTCAGAGGACTTGAATATTCACCACTTATAATGCCACAAGCAAAATATTCGAAGTGATGAGAACAGTACGTTGGATGCAAAACTGTAATCATTTACATTTCATGAGTTCTAAAATAAAAGGATCGCTCTGTACAAACACCATTCAAATTATGCCATGTTTACAGGCTGAGCTGTAATGATCAGTGCGATTTCATAAATTGATTCTGAGGCTACCAGGCAATGTACAAAATAGAACACTCATATATGACTTTATTCGAAACTTTGACAGTTTTAATTTAAAGTGTAAATCTTTGGATGGTCATGTGTTTTGTGGTTACATGAATTCATTCTTCGTACTTGGGAAGATCATTCGTACCTACCCTGTGTTTGTGCGAATGTGTGTGTGTATGTATGTATGTATGTATGTATGTATGTATGTACGTCTATATATGTGTGTATATAGGCCGGTATATATTTACAATGGCGCAACAGCCGCTAGCAGGCCGGTATCTCTTTGTCGAGGTTTTACGATCACGCCCACTCAGACACCACACTCGGTAGGACTCCCCTGGACAAGTGATCAGCCCGACGCAGAGACCTCTTCCCGACAACACACAACACTCACAAGAGACAGGCATCTATGCCCCCGGCGGGATTGGAACCCGCAATTCCAGCAAGCTAACGGCCGCTAACCCACGCACGGCCACTGGAATCGGCCATGTATTTATATTATCTTCTTATTTACCTTGGCGCTACTAAACTTCAACAGATGTGACACTGGTGCGCTTTAAACCCGTACACCACAGTGATCACGTTTTCTGTTTTCAGTTACTCGTCTTGGTGGCGCAGACTTCAAAAGCGGTATCTTTTGGTGACAAGCTGTGTTTTGTCAGGTGCTGTGACACACCGGCACGTGTAGTGCTCTTTGTGACGTCACTACCTGTTTGCCTTAAATCAGGACGTAATTGTTGTTATCATTTAATAGACCTTTCAGCAAACAAGTGGGAATGTTTAAACAACAAGGCTGGCGGATTTGCTTTTTGAACAATGAATTTCATTGTACGCTAGCCGACTGTAAAAGACTGCTTGTAAACAGACAGTAAAGTATAAGAGTTGCGGGAGATGTGATCCTTATGTATTAGAGACCCGCAGCTAACGAGAAATGTCGTCTCATTATGAGTACTGTCTATCTGGTAGCAGAACTCGGAAAATTCAGCACCGCTGATACTGTAACTAATCTCTGGACACGATCCTGAACCAGTTCCATCCACCTTCCATCCTCACAACCCATTTCCTAAAGATGCATCTTACAAATTAACTAACTTTCTGGTAGCAGAGCGCGATCTTTCGACACTGATAGTGATAAAGTCTTCCAGCGCAAATGTAAGTTCTAAAAAACGGGTAAAAGACGTATTTATGCGGGTTACAAATTTAATATTTTTTATTTTTGAAATAAATACCCCATTGATGGGCTGAAGGTTGGCTAGGGACGTATGTTACTGCCAGACCCCAGGCTGTCGATAGACGGGGCGCAGTGATGACCCTTTGCTTAACAAAATACATTGAGCTGTAATTCATTGCTTATATTACGAACCTGTCCTTGTACCTAATTGGAATTGCTAAGAAACATGACAATAGGAATTTTTATGAACTCGTACAACTTCCGTTATTAACATGCCACTGTGGATATTTTCACTTGCCTCACTTGTGGTCACGCAGTCAAGGCCACCAACTTAAACTTGCAGCGCTTTTTGCTCATCATGTGGTGGTTTTGTGTTGCTGCATCTCCTCAAGGCAACTGGCAGAAACAGCGGCCTTCATTTACGTGCCGCCTCATTTCTAGGATTAGTTATTCTCTAACTGAACAGGTAGCTAGCAAGAACTGGAACAATTGTGCCATGTCTCAGGAGGATTGACGCCAGCCTCGTGGCGTCGAGGCCCGGGTGCCATCCTAGGCCATTCAGTGTGGGGTTTGTGGTGAAGAAAATGGCACTGGGACAGGTTCCTCTCCGAATAAATTTTTATTGTCATTGTCATTGCACCAGTGTTCTGTACTCATACATTTATCTAACAAGGATCCTATATAATCTTACCAATTGGCAGCCTCATTAAATAACGCTTGAAAAAATAATGGAAGTGCTTACAACTTCGGTGGAGATCTCTGAATGGGACAGTTCCATGTTTTCGCATGCCTCATTGCAGCGTCTTCATGTCCGTGTGTTGTGCCCTACTGTGAAAAATCATAGTTGGTATTTTGTGTTTCCTTAAATGTCTGTCACTTCAAAATTTTGCAAATGTCTCTCGTAGAACGTGAGATACTTGTTCCTTATCTCGAATACTAATTGCTTGTTTCTGAGATATTAGGCAGAAGTTAAAATGAGGCCTCGAACAAACTAGAAGGTATACAACAGTCGAAATTTTTTGCAGCGCTGCCGTGCTGCAGTCTGGTACCGAGTCGCTGTAGCGTAGTTAGTATAGCGACTAAGCGTCGGGTTGGACAACTGAGGGATCGTGGTTCAGTTTCCAGCAGGGACTGTTTAGTGGGTACCGGGGCTTTATTCGGAAGCGTAAAACGGCCAGAGTGTGAAGCTGAACCGTCACCTTAATCTAGTACCGAGGTTCCTTTAGGGTGTGCAGCATTGTCTTTACCTTTGATCTGACAGGTGAGTACCAACTTTTCGCTTCAGTCTTCTGTGTAGCCGATACCTGACCGCGCGGTGCCACAGTCCAACAAACCACAGTGTTATTGCCTAGGGGCACAAAATTAATACCTGACTAAGTCTTAGTGTAGTCTGTACCCAGAATACCAGATTTAATCAACATCTTTCTTCATGGAGAAGAAAAATTTCACTGCCCCTGTAAATCTCTCATTAACCTCTTAAAAACTAAGTGGAAGTACTTCTCCATCCAATGCTTCCGATTTACGAAAGAGCATTGCTTTTTTGGAAGCTCCGAGGCTTCGCCCGTTCGTCCTTCTGGCAAGAGCAACGTGTAGGTGTAGATGAGTATGCAGCAATGGTGGAATGATACTGACGGGAAAACCGAGTTTAAAAGTTAAGACTCGTTTGCATTATATTTAAAGGATTCAACTCGTACTGCGCCGTGTACAGACTCCATCTCGTTACAAAAGCCTGTTAATATTATGTAGGAAAATATTAGAAATTTGTTCTGATATCCATAAACAGTGACGCGTAGTCCTGTACTCTCTGTGAGCATAATGTAGAATTTTTTAATATTAAACATGGTGTTATATAAAGCAGCCGCTAGGCTTTAAAATGGTTGTTACAATTTGTGGAACCAAGAACTCTTAGAAACCAACCATAATCCTGCCTGGGTACTACCAAGGAGTGAACTGCTTTTGGATCAAAAACGTAAACAGACTCGTGAGCTATAAATGGTTTCTGTTGCAGCTAGATTTGTACAAAATTTTCCACATTGGTGGGCAACTCGCAGCCTGCATATGACCCGATCAACTTTTCGTTGTCGACTGCGGCCTAATTCACAAAGAACAACTTACGTAAGTGCAACTTAACACTTTAAAGGCTAAAATAAATCTGCCGTATGTGCAACGATTCGTGTCTTTCCTCACAAGAGGACACGGCGTGACATTCGGTTAAGTTTGTATAGGAAAACAATCACTGTTTGTTGTGAGAATGATACGGAACACACGAATACGCTGTGTGGGAAAATTACAGGGTTTCTTAAGGTTCCAGCTGGTGGTACGTACTACTGAGATCTAGAGGGATAGGACATCTGCTGACTGTACGCAGATAATGTGGGAAAGATGCAAAACCCTGACTGACATGTAAGTTCATCCATAAAAACGTGTTGTAAGCTTTCGTCTTTGTGATTTTTATTTTTCATATTTTAACTGTATTTCTGATAACACCTGTTAGCTGACAATTTAGAATGTTACGTAAATAATAGTATGTATACCGTCTGACAAAACCTTTATTCTTTATTATTTGTTCAAACACTACATGTTTCCATCAAGCCGATCATCGGCAAGTTTTTATTTTGTACAGAAATTTAAGACTCAAGGCAAAATTGTAAATTTGTGCGAGATCTCACAAATTATATAAAATATAAATTACAGTCTCCTTGTAATTTAAAATATAATTCACTTGAAATTATCTGTTTGTTTCAAAATGGTGCTTCACTAAAGTTTAAATTGTCCCTCGGATGAATGTGTTCCAGAAATGTGTTATCGCTGGTTAAATGCAAATCTGAGAGGAATGGCGTACAATGATTTCATTAAATGGACTCAGGTTACTCTCCGGTGTAGAAGTTTTCTGAACGTTTTGTAACGTTCACGTAGAGTAACTTATTAACAACCCAAGAACGATTTTGTGTCACAGAGTTCAACTCTACGAGCAGAGCTCTTCGTGAGAAGTTAATAGGTAATGACTAAACTTTTCCCGCTCTTGTGGAGAACAAAGGTCCATTATCTTGTTCACGAGGGATCGCCTCTTTTTCCTATCCTGAGCCAAACCGATTCATTTCAAACCTTCGTACTTTATTTCCTTAAACGTTGTGTTCCATAATACGAGATTTTCAAGTTTTTGGTGGCAGGTTTTGTTCAAATTTTGGTCTGGGTCAAGCTACGCCGTGTATGACCTAACCTATTTGTCATCCTGAAGATGCAGGCAGCACGTTCCTCAGAAACTCTCTTTTTTCCTACACGGTGTAAGAATCTAGAAGACCATAATATAGCGTTTACCTCGTGTTTGAACAGCTACATTTCAGAAAATTAGTTTAAAGAAAATGAAACGACTTTGTGAAAACTACTGTCTTGTGGGATTTGTCTGTATTTGGTAGATGTGTACCGATGTTTCAGAGGGTAGATTACACGGGACAATGTCCAAGAAGACAGATATCTTTACAGGCACCGCAGTGTGAACTTCAAATCTCATCAATGCTCTTTTGTACCATCACTGCTGGCCCAGGCCGCTGCCCGGTATTTATCAGGAAGCCATCTTGAAATTCCAGCAGTGACAAGCATTTGGTTGTTTTGGTGGTTACTTGATTCAACAGAACAGCGACAGATGAGAGAGTGGAAGTGATTTATGAACCGCGAGACAATCGACTAGTATCGATCGACCCAGCAGCTCCATTCGATAACACTGCCTCGTTACATCAAATAATCGCTCAGGCATTGTATTATTAATAAGGGCCTTTCTGCTCGTGGCTTGAAAATACCTCTGCAACATTAGGAAGGGTTTTCACCTTTGGGCCCGCAGTACGTTTCTGCAGCCCCTTAGGGTGCTCTGAGTGCGTCATTTTGCACTAAGTAAAGAAACAATAACTCAGGCAGCACCTCGCAAATGTTGAACACAGTAGCCCGTATTTGGCCACGATGTTGAGCCAGTTCCATCCATCGTCCATACTTGCAACAGATTTCCATAAGATTCATCTAACCGAATGATACTGGAAGCAGAACCAGAAGGTTCAAGACCGTCAATTCCAAAGCCCTCCATTACACACGATGCTGAGTCAATTCTACCCACCCCCCACCCCTCCAATCCTCAAAACGAATTTCCCTAAGATCCATTTTATCAGTTAACTCTCTGGTAGCAGAACTCGATAACACAAAAGTACGCCAATGAATACGACCTGTTGCCCTATATCATATCCTCCCATCCTGAAAACAAGCTTGATTAACTTCCAGTAGTTCTGAACCACCTGGTAGGGGAACACCCTTGTGGTGTAGCAGTTACATTTGTAATTCCGAAAATCCTCTGCTGTTCTCCCCATCGACCGACCACCTTTCTCATATCAGACATCATCCATTTGAGTCTGTATAGAGCACCGCGCAAGTAGCTGTGCGTGGTGCATATTGTCTGTCTGTGCAGGAGGAAATTACACTTTTTTTTTTAAATATTCAGAACTGGTAGTCCTGGAAATAACCATGGATGATATCAGTTGAATGGGATAGTAACCAAAGGTCTCTGATACATTCTGATTTATGCCAGTGCTTTTATTAGGCGACCGCAGCATGCCTGGATAATGGCCGTATTTGTGTTTCTTAAGTTCCGCCTCGTAATATAAAACCATGCGCCTTGCGAGGCTGAAGAATATTGAAAGCAAACCGGAAGTTGGCTGTGCACTTTCTGTCCACAGGAGGAGGAGAAGGAGCTCTTGTAAACCGCAACGACAAATCGTTACAAACGAGTAATTCTTTGTAGAGTGACGATCTTCCGAATGGAAATAACGTAAGCAGTAACTTTGTTTTTGTCTCGTCTTCTTATCTTATTCCTTTGTTCTCCATCTTTTCATTTCTCTTCATCACTTCCTGTGTCCTTTATTATCGACCGACTTCCGCTTTTTCCCCTACTCTTCTCGTTCCTATCCACAGTATTTATATACTTCCTCTTGTCTTCCACTTACATTGATCTTTCTTCTTAATTTTTTCTTCCACAGTTCTCCCTCCTCCTCCTCGTTACTTTTTCTCCATTTCGTCCTTGATCAGTGCCCAAATGGGCACATTGATGTTTCTTGTACCAAATAGGAGTACCTACTTCAGCACCATCAGTTTGGTACATACTATATTTGACTTTTTTTTGCATTATTCAAATTGCACGAGTTCCTTTACACCAGACAGACGTTCATCTCGTGGATAAACATCGTTTTTTTTTCACGAAGTAGAAAAGAATTGTCGGTGCTTTTTTGATAAAAGCCCTCCATTGAAGGTCATGTAGCATAGGACAGTATTAAATCGCATTTTTCAGAATCTTATGAGTTAAAGGAATACAATATGCAGTAGCAGCTGGTAGTAAATAAACAGAATTGAACTATACAATTATAACGAACATTTTTAATTATATGTTTTGAGTACCTTGCTTTATTACGTCTTCAAACAATGCAGTGTTTCTCGGTGATACGGTGGTCGTAACGTTTTTTTTATCTGGGGTAGGGGGTCAAGGTTTGATACTTTAAGGTCACTGTAGAGATTTTTGGGAGGGTTAATGAAACTTCGTCGGGCTGCTATGATTGTCGTATTTTGTTTGTCGAAGGGTGCGATAAAGCAGACGTGCCCTATGACAGAGAGCTGAGGTCGAGACGACAGCTGTGTTTGGAGAAGCTGGTAATGACAGGCAATGACACGTAGAAAGGATCTGAATGTAACTTTCCTTCCGTGATAACTACAGATATCAAATACATTGTCAGACAGTATGACGTATTATGCACTTACACATTGATTTATTAGAATAAATCCACTGCCTGATATTAACAGGTCCACCCACAGCTGTTCGTATGCGGTGTTATGTGTTGGTGGGTTTTGTTTCAGAGATGAATTTGTGTCATAGTATCCGCCTGCTGTGTAAGCCCCCATTTTTATACAGTTTCTGTGCCAGTAGTTACGTGACCGTTGTTTGAGAGTCCGCCACTACTTAAATTGTGTGTGCTTTTACATTGTTGCTCTTTGAGAACTGGGCACTTTTTACAGTTTCCGTTTCATTATTATTCCGCGTTTTTGCAGTTCCAGTTTCAAAGCATTATCCGACTGCTATCAAAGCAGTATTGGGCTACAATCACAGCAGTGCCGGCAATTATCAAGGCATTGTCCGATGATTATGAAAGCAGTGTCCGGCTTTTAGTAAAGCAGTGTGCGGTTATTATCAAAGCAGTGTCCGGTGACTGTCAAAGCATTGTCGGGCTGTTAAAGAAGTGTTCGGCTAACATCACAGTATTGCCGGCTACTATCAATGCAGTGTCCGGCTACTATCAAACCGGTGTCCGTTTATTAGCCAAGAAGTGTCTGGCTGTTGTGGAAGCGGTGTACTGCTACTATCACAAAGTTGTCCGGCCATTGTCAAAGCAACTTCCGGCTGTTATTAAGAGTGTCCGGCTACTATTACTGCAGTGTCCGGCTACTGTGTCAGAGGCGGTTACTGTTTACATTTCATGTTCTGGTATCCAGTTACTATTTACAAAGTGTGTGCTGGCATGATATTTTGAGAATTGGTCGTTTTCTTACATATGTATTCTTTTATTTTTATTCCGCTGCTGTATTGACACTTTGCTATTTTCCAAATGTATGTAGTGACATCCGACTGTCATTTATGTTTCGGTCTTTATTTGTAGTTTTTCGCTTTTTATCTGTCTTTTGTTCATACTTTGTATCTATTTCGCTAATATTAGTACCAAGTACTCAATTTATTACAGCCCCTATACCGCTATGATTCATTTGCATCAGATGTTCTCCTTGGTACTCACAAGAACACTAACATTGTGTTGACGTCACAGGATCTCACTCCGAACGGTATTCGAGTTTAGCCACCTGGAGGAGGAAGCGTCATTTCTTCGCCCAAAAGCCATTATTTTTGGTATGAAATGCAGGTAGTATTCATAACCTGATGAACGGTATTGTGTACTGTACCGGAACTAAAATGTCGCGAATGTGGTTTTGTGCTTTAAATGTGGAAGTAACACTCCATGAGTCATCAGTTTTGACCCCTTTTCCATTACTGGTGTAGAACTGCGAAACCACATAGGTTAAAATACTCCATTGTTATACGGGGCATACGGCACCACATTTCTGCCACCAGAAGTGATATTCCCGGTATTGTCAGTCAGCACCCGATTTCCGATCAATTAATGTCAGTTACTGATTCAATTCACGCTCTTTGTTGGAGTAGCGTGACGTAATATCTGATAGCTTTTGTCATGGGAACAGTGGCATATGTCGGCTTTAAGATTAATTGGGATCTCGTACTTTGAGGGAGGGATAAAGATTAATTACATTGGAGAACAAAGAGCCTAGGAGAATGTTTATGTTTGACTTTAATTGTTTAGTCTAATGAAAAGTAATCAAAATTATGCAAATTGCATACAGAATCTTGTCTTCATTACTGAATTTTGTGAGAGTGACGAAATAGAAAAGAGTGAGATGATACGCATGAATACATTTTGTCCATTGTCTTGGATTCAAACACATTTCGGAAACTGGATTTGTCTGCCTCACTTGGTACAAAGGTTCCTACTCAGATAGGCTTATTTGTAATGGACCAGTTTCAGCCTGAAAGGGCGAGATGTAGGCAATAATTTTGTAGCCGTATATGACAGGAAATCTATAGGAAAAGTAAGAGACAATTTATTTCGGAGTGGAGAGAAGATTCCCGTTCTCCCGCTCGTCCTTCCAATAAGAGGACATTGACCGATGTCTTACTGAGAGTTACTATGAAATATCGGTAGCGGGAGACACGACTAGGAAAATTACCGAAAAAGAAATTTGCAGCGAAAACGAAAGCCCTTAGGTCTTTCATGTTGGCTCAAAATCCATCGTGTCTGACGGATTTTGACCTAATATAAAAGACCTAAGAGGAAGGAGAATAATGAGATAAGGATGTATAAAGGACAGAATTATACTGAACGCTCAGGCTGAGATCTGTGATACATAAAGAGGATGACACTTAGCACAAGACAAGAAAACAGTACACCACATTATAAATCATGTTGGTCACACGTGTAGCACGCTAGTCGAAAGGACTATTTTTGACAGCTTCATGTGAAAAAAGCAACATAGGATCGTGTTTACCCAGCGCTGGAATGCATCCCACTGGTAGAACTTTAGAGACGTGTGGTTGGGACTTTGATCTCTGCACAATAGTATCTTCCATTGATGATTAATATACTTCTCATACGTGTATGATTGTGAGGATAAAGTACAGTATAACTCCAATTATCCGGAATAATTGGGACCGCGAGCCGTCCGGATATACAAAAAATCCGCAGAATTGAATTTTTATTTGAAAATAGGCTACATTGGCCGTTTAAAGTGGAAAAAAATTTCTACAAACGGCTATTTTTAGGGTACATATTTATTTACAAATAAACGTAAATAAATAGGTACAAATAAAACATTAATACATAATTCCTTATGTGTATGTGACAATAATAGGAATTTGAGAATTCCTTATCTGCCCCGTCGGCTGTTACTGTTTACGTTAGGCTATGTACCTGCGTCTAAACCTTGAGACCACGCCTGTTTGAAGTTCTAGACAGCCATAACACTTTACAGTACTGTCCTCGATCCGATAACCGGTGAATTCAAGGCAAATTAGTTTTGTAGAATTCGCGACAAAGTTACCTGAAGGGCCAAGTCGATCCGGATAACCAGTGTCCGCATAATTGGAGTTGTACTGTACTTGAAGAGACGTAGACTTTATTAGCGTGGGCGTGCTCTTTTCGTCAAAACGCTCGGAGGGTTCCAAGATGGGTACAAAAGGTTATGTAACGGTAGACATTTCAGTTGCTGGGCGAGCAACGTGCCTTGTAAGTTTAGTGAGCGTCATTCTCAGCTGAAGCAACTGAGGTATGATTCCGGAACAGTATGTGATTTGTGACCCAGTATTAGTTGGAGCGTGGATCTGCCTACAAGGGAACCTGAATTGAAGACCGTTGTGAATCAAGTGTGACTTAGGCAGTATGAAATGTGTTTAAACTGAGGCTGGTTGCGGATTGTTGAGATGACTAGATTCATTGGTATTTAATAATAGTACCTTCGCTGCAAAACGCGCATAATGGCCAATAATATATATATATATATATATATATATATATATACCCCTTTTATCGTTATGTCTTTCGCTTAGTTAAGTGATCCGGTACCAAGCACTAAGCCCTATGTAAGAACTCTGTTGTATTTCTGATAAATTTTAACAGTTCGGACAACCTTATTAATAGATGCAGTGTTGATTAGTGTTTCTGTCATATAAGGTCAGTCACTTTGTTGAACTGCTGGCTATAAACTGGACTGCCGCATTACTCTGCAGTCTGTACAGGCGTTAAATGCGGTTAAATGCGTGTGCCGCGTTACTGGTACTTAACCGTTCAAAGGGCACTGGATTTGTACCTGTACCAACCGTTGCAACTTTAAGAAACTTTCGCATTTCGCCACACAACGTGTTTGTTTCTGTACTTTATATGATCACAATAAACAGCGATTATTTCCCTAAACAACATTAAGCGGTTGCTATTTATAATGGACTTGACATTTGTTCTCTGTGAGGTACGTACTGATTTTTATGTATAATTCAGATGAATTTCAGTCTCTAAAGTATTAAATTCGTGATCAGATCAATAGATTGTTCTCATGATTACCCTCACTGCTGTCAACAGTGGTTCAGTGGGTCTCTGAATTCGACGACTCCAATCTTCCCTGTCGACTGTTGTACCCGGGAGAGCGCGTGCTTTTACAGCTGTCTTCTTTCATTTGACGCTGAAAAACCTGTGAATCTGAATCAGCCTTGTTATACAAATCCATAAATAACAAAATAAGACAGGCAGTGTACGTATACCGTAGCGTTCACGTAACCATTGTTGTCGTGGAAAAGCAATAAGAATTACGTATTCTGAGCGTGTGTTTGTAGCCTTAGTTATCCAACACGCACAAAGCGCATGCACCGTATTATATTGCCATCTGTGGCCAGTCTGGTTGTACCATATTATTCCACATTATCTCATAAACGGCACGATTTTCGGGGAAAAAAAGTTATTGAACATAAAAAATGTGTTTTAATTTTCTATACAGCTTCTGTATGAAATATTTCTCATTCTGAGAATAATTCAGAGAGATGTTGTCATAAATGTACATATATCTTCATGTAAATTTCCCGTTGTTTTTGTTAGATTTTAATCGAACTTGGATTTTATCGACGAGTTTCGAAGAACGCAAATACCAAATTTCATGAAAATCCGTGTAGTGGGAGCCGCGTTGAGCCATGCGAACGGACAGGCATACGGACGGACAGACATAAGGAAACTAATAGTCGCTTTTCGCAGTTTTGCGAACACGCCAAAACGTCATTGAAGTGGAAGTAGTACGGAAGACATGAACATGTGCCCGTTTTGCTGGAACATAGATTTGCAAATTAACTTACGGGTGACTGGTTTCGATTTTTCCTTTTTAGTTCATAATGCGTCTGTGTTTTTAATTACGTTGCATTCGCTTTGTCATAAAAGGAACGACGTTCTGTTGTGTGGCGTTTAAGACGGGGGGCGTTAAGACACTGGATCTTCCGTCGCAGGACTCTTGGATCATGTGATCGATGCTTTTCTTTTCATTCCTCTGGTGCTGCAGCCTGTCGGCCAGTTCTGTAACTAAACGAACGCACATGCGGCGACATTGTGGCCACACTACCACCAAACGCCACCTCAACAAATACGCGGTTTTTATGAAATTTACGGTAACTGAAGTGTATGAAATTATGTCAGTTTTGGGCTACATTCCAGGCCTTAATTGGCTAGTTAAGCCCTTAAATCTCTGCTGCTATCAAAGCCCACTAACAAACAAACAAAATAACCAACTAACTAACTAACCTACTAACTAACTAACTAACTAACCCCATAGAGCGGAGGTCTTTGAGAATCTAACAGTTTCTCAGCTAGTCCAGAAATTCCCCGCATATTATGGAACCCGGAGGTTCATTACCGCATTCACAAGAGTCCGCCACCTGTCCCTATCCTGAGCCAGCTCAATCCCGTACGTGCACACCCATCCCACGTCTTGAAGATCCATTTTAATATTATCCACCCATCTACGCCTGAGTCTCCCAAGTGGTCGCTTTTGCTCAGGTCTCCCCACCAAAATCCTGTATGCACGTCTCTTTTCCCCCATACGTGCTACATGCCCCCCGCCCTATCTCATTCTTCTCGATTTGGTTACCCGAATAATATTTGGTGATGAGTACAGGTCATTAAGTTCCTCGTTATGTAGTCTTCTCCAATCCCCTGTCGCCTCGTCCCTCTTGGGCCCAAATATCCTCCTCAGCACCCTATTCTCGAACACCCTCAGTCTTTGTTCCTCCCTCAGTGTGAGAGTCCAAGTTTCACACCCATACAAAACAACAGGTAAAATTATAGTTCTGTATACCATAATCTTTGTGTTTTTGGATAACAACCTGGAAGACAAAAGATTCTGCACCGAATGATAGCAAGCATACTGAGGGACACAACTGAGCCTGTTGTATCCTCAGACCTATTCGTCAACATTAATTTTACTAACTGATTAATTTGTAGGCGCGTTCGCATAGTCGGGAAAAGCGCCTATTACCTTCGTAACTTCCGTCCGTCCGTCCGTCCTCTTATGTCAGCACGGCTCCGATTGGACGAATTTCCGTGAAATTTTATATTAGGGACTTGATTAAAATTGCTTAAAATTTTACTTGAATACGTAAGTTTTCTTGCCGGCGACATTAAATCGCCAAAAAAGCGCTCTCTTCGACTGGAATGGTAACAGGCTGTTAGTCCACCCGTCTCTCCATACTCATGTATTAACGCGCCTCTCATTAGACACATTTACGTGCAATTTGATATTGGGGATTTCTGTGAAAATCCGTCGAGAAATTCCAGATGTGGTTAAAATGTGGAAACAATATCGGGCACTCTACATGAAGACCTAAGTGTGTTTTATTGTTTCCGACTATTTAATAATATCCATAAACTCGCTCTCTTCGATTGAAATGACATCAGTCTATTAGGACAGTCGAGGACGTATAAACGTTACGCGAACGCCCGACGATATTATGTTATACATATGTTACCTGTTTTCTTACTACTCTGTTCGGAGAGCTGAAGGGTTCAGCATCGCTGGTAACGGGCTCGGTCGTTACACGCCATCCTGAGCCAGTTCACTACACCTCCCGTTCTCATAAGTTATTTCCCTAAAGTCCATCTTACTAATTAACTAACTCTCTGATAGCAGAACCAGAAGGTTCAACACCGCTAATACCAAATTCCGCCATTGGAATCGACCCTGAGCCAGTTCCATCCACCTCCCATCCTCACAACCTATCTCCCTAAGATCCATCTCATTAATTAACCAACTCTCTGGTAGCAGAACCCGAAGCTTCAATATCGCAAATATCAAAGGCAGCCAATGGACACGATTCTGAGCCACTGTTCCAGCCCTCAACTATATTTTTCCGCAAGATCCATTTTAAGGTTATAATTCAGTATTCTTTCGACATTCCAAATTAGTCTTTCAAGGAGACGTTACTTTTGCCAGGAAACCTCACCGAATTTTTTCAAAGCACTAGCATGGCCATTGGGTTTACACTCTGTGTTTGAAGACACTAAAATTGTCTAAGTCTTTACAGCGTCGAGCGTGTACTTAATTGATGAACGATGAATCGGAAATTGCTGGGAAGGAAGTGGTCGTTTGGTAATCGAAGTGCAATCTCGGCATTTGCTTGGAATGATAAAGTAAAAGTTTAGTCAGGACAGGCTTTAGTGCAGCGTAGATTTGAACCAGATACTTTCTGAATATAGGCCTGGAGCGTTACTACTGTAACTGTTGGGTGCGTTTGTTTCGATTTGGATGCCGGATGTTCAGGAAATGACAGTTGTGAAGAATGTAGACGACAGACACGCCGATGCGAAACGTAACCCAATGATCACACGTATGCACGTGGCAGCGTGGAACCAGCGAGCTCTTCCACTGCAGAGGACTGTCTGGTTAGCTGTGACGTAATCGAGTGGGATAAAGAAATGAGGTAGCAGTTCACTGTCCGGAGATTAGCTACGGTTAACTGAACATCGCTAACCAGTTTCACAGGTGTTGCCTTTTCTCAGAATTACTCATAGTGAGCCTACTTTGCATGTTGATTTTTAACTGTTTTAACATATCTTTAGCTGTATTCTTTGCCAGAACCGTATTATCTTCTCTTGAGTTTTATGAAAGTGTGGCGTAATGTACTTGTGATCGTCTAAATTTTGTGATAATCTCTGCCTTGTGTTGTGGGCGTATGCTATCTACCGGCTGTCTCTAAGTGTCACTAAATAATTACGGATACACTTTCAGACTGTGAATTATTATTAATTACGCTGTACATCAGATAAACTGTGAAGCTGATGCAAACTTGTATGACGTGAACAGGTCTACGATCTGTGATCTTTAATTGTGAGGCATGAGTTAATTTCGAAGGAAATTGTGGTGCCAAATTAATAAAAAAGCTGTGTGTTTTTTTCTTTTACTCAAGAAGCCACTAAATAGCTAATCAACCTAATGATATTACCGACTGATCTGCCACACAGGGTTGATCGTATTTCGTTCATAATACCGTAGACTTTCTGATATTGAGTGTGGTTTCCATCCTATTTCTCTTATTGCGTATTTAGACAAAACAGTTTAAATTAAATTAAGTCTCGAAGAACATGATAGAAACCCGAGGAAAACTAAGCTGAAGTATGAAACAGCTTGGTCGGATTTCATGCTTTGACACACACAACAGACAAATCTGTGGTGTGACCGCAGGCCCTAATGAATAAGGGACATGGTTGGTCCCGCATTATTTCCATTCTCTGGACGTCTCACGTGGCGTTCA
Organism: Coptotermes formosanus; assembly: GCA_013340265.1. NCBI lineage: Eukaryota > Metazoa > Arthropoda > Insecta > Blattodea > Rhinotermitidae > Coptotermes > Coptotermes formosanus. The sequence goes on along the minus strand of BLKM01000265.1, from coordinate 1,939,294 downwards.
TTGTCTACTACCTGCTGTCACTGCAGGAAAGTAAAGTTTCTAACTAGCCGCACGTAACGTATGTAGCTATTAGGCAGACCCACACAGGCCAGTACGGAACCATTCACACAGAAAGAGAAGTTTACATTCCAGAGACCATCAGGCTGGGACACATGGGCTTAGCTTACGGGTCTGTGTACACATCGTATCACTCGCTGCGTCCTGTGAATGCTATCGTTTGTCGTTCTCTGGTTCAAGGACTCTGACAAAAGTGTGTGGCAGTAAGCAAGAACATAGTAGCGGGGTGAGATCTGTAGTTCTCAAGGCTATGACTCTGGAAATAATTGTGCTCTTTGGTGTGGCGCTTTGGATTTTGGTAGATAAGTAGAATTTTTTCGGAAGAATCTGGTACTTCCATCTTCACTGTAGAATCGTTCCGATAGAGACAGCAGGTTGCTCCGAAACGTTGAGATCTGTCTGCCAAACTACATGCTGTCACATCACTGTATTTTACTTAACGAAGCTGTGAGTAGATTTGACGGTAGGCCTGTAGGGCCAAGCGGCTGTATGATTAGCGAATAATGAATTGGTGGTGTGTGAAAGGGGTGGTAATAGCCTGGTTTATGGCATTATAGCGTAATATCACTGAAGGGAGGTGCCATGAATTTGGAGGCACCAGATTGTTCCAGAGTACTAATACCTACTTACCGGCCTAAAACACGGCATTGTAACTCAGATGACGTTAATGGTAAGAACAGTGTTTTGAAGATAATATTTGGAAGGAAGAGGGATAGTGGCAGGAGGGCGGAGAAAATTACTGAAGTAGGAGCTTCATATTCTGTGCTCTTAAAAGAATACAGACGAACCCGGTTATAACTACATCAGTTGATACGATACCTCGTATATATCGTCATATATTCTGTGGTACCAGTGAATACCTCACTGTTAACCATACCATTATACACTCCTGCGTTATAACAACACTCGATTATAAAGACACAAAATATTCGGTCCCTTCATGACGTTATAACTGAGTTTGGCTGTATTATTGGAGCCGGGATTGTAGTGTAGCCAGTGTATTGACTAAGCTGCAGGCTGGACAACCAACATGAATAAGTTATACTGTGCTTTAAGGCGTCTCTGGGGCCCCACCCACCGTCCTATTCAGTGTTTACCGGGTGCTTGTCCCCGAGGGGGAGGGGGAGGTACAGTGGCCTGGGCGTGAAGCTGACCATTCCTTGAATGTTTAGTACCGAAGTCACGAACTAATGGAGCTATACCTCCAATTTTCCGTTTGTTACTTTTATGACACACAGAGGGACAGTTTACCTGCACTTTTGACAGCTATTAGGATTTTCAAATCAAGGTGGATGAGATGGTTGGGATATGAAGGATGTGTGAAGGTGCGGTATTACAGAATACTTGTTTTAGTCTGTAAAACCTGATTTAATGTGTTCCATGTCCATGCACTATATTATACAAAAAAAACTTTAAACACCAACGAATGCACCAAGAGTTTTTTCCGTCAATTATAACACACTCCTACATGTTGACTGTTGACTGTGGACAGTCAACAGCACATTCTCGCTTAACTGTATAGTGCAACCTAGTGTAACGACAACGGAAAGTTTCTCCCTGAAGATGACCCAGCGGGGTCGAAACATGTAGGAGTGTGTTATAATTGACGAAAAAACTCTTTGTGCATTCGTTGGTGTTTAAAGTTTCTTTGTGTAGAACCTGAATTTAAGAGACTTCTTGTAAGAGCTGTGGCCGATCCCAGTGGCCGCGCGGTCTAAGGCGTAGGTCTGCCGCCAAGCGCTTGCTGGGATCATGGGTTCGAATCCCACCGCGGACATGGATATTTATCTCTTGTACAGTGTTTGTGTTGCCAAGTAGAGGTCTCTGCGACGGGCCGATCCCTCGTCCAGAGGAGTTCTACCGGCTGTGATGTGTGTTTGAGTGTGATCAAGTGAAAATTAAAAAAAAAACCTCGACATCTACTGTGAACTAGTAGGTAGAAGAGTGACGGGCTACGACGAAGTAAGAGCTGTGCGCGAGTAGAAGGATAATATTGATGTAGATCTGTTTTAAGCGAAATATTTTTTGCGTTGTATATAAAAGGTTAAGCACATTGCACTGTACGTCCTTATAAATGTGTGATGCCTGTAGATTAACATTGCCGGGGGTCTGCTTTAGCGAGCGTGCAATAAAAAATAAAAGAACAAACTGTCTGTGTGTGCCATATCGCTGCCCACCCTCTGTACTGTTCAAAGTAAAACTCGTAATGCGTGTGGTTGTTATTTCAGAAGGGCGAATGACCAGACTTGCGTCATAAACTGCAATCAACTATGACCCTTTCCATACCAATTACAATAATTACAGCCTGTAACTTGCATGCAGTGATCAGTGCCTTGCTTTTAGTGTTCCCTGACATTTGAAAACGAAGTATACAGGCTGCCACAAAAGTTAAGTCTTTCTGCTATGACGTAGGAAGCTAATGGGCAAGAAGCCTTGGAGCTTCAAGTTTAAGTTCAGCCTCTTCGTTGGCCTTGATGCAGTGACAGTTCGAAGTGTGCTGGCGATAATTGCCAAAAGGTTTCAAACTGAGAGACTTAGAATCACCAGAATGTTGACCGATTTAAATCGATTTAATTATTGTTTTCACACATTTACTGGATACACTAATTTTGTTTCCTAACATTAAAAATAAGTAAATAATAATAATAATAATAATACCGGAATAGTAACAGAAGCATTGAAGAAAAATTTGGGAGCTGTACCAGGAAAACATATAACAGATTCACTACAAAACATGTAACAGATTCACTACAAAATATATAACAGATTCACTACAAAATATATAACAGATTCACTACAAAACATATAACAGATTCACTACAAAACATATAACAGATTCACTACAAAACATATATCAGATTCACTACAAAACATATAACAGATTCACTACAAAACATATAACAGATTCACTACAAAACATATAACAGATTCACTACAAAACATATAACAGATTCACTACAAAACATATAACAGATTCACTACAAAACATGTAACAGATTCACTACAAAACATGTAACAGATTCACTACAAAACATGTAACAGATTCACTACAAAACATATAACAGATTCACTACAAAACATATAACAGATTCACTACAAAAGCCAGCTATGCGTGTAACGCCACACTTAATACGTAAAGTTCTGCAGTCTGAAACTGGAAGTCTGAACGGTAGGGATCACCATTGGTTCAAGAGAAGTATCAGAGAGAAGAGGACTGTTACAAGAGAAATAATAATAATAATAATAATAATAATAATAATAATGGTAGCGATAATAGTAGTGACACATTATTATTATTATTATTATTATTATTATTATTCGTTATTACTTTTGCGAAGGGTACTTACAATTATATACCTGAAACAAACCATATTTGTAGGGTATATAATGTTGTAGCTATTCTGTAGTTACAATTCATGCCACATGTAATGATACGTATTTCCCATGTTACATGTTCTGTACTTTTACGTGAGTACTTCCCGAAGTACTTGTGCAGTGTTCAATATGGCTGTTTCCTCTAGATTCTTTGTTTCCTGTTTTCTGGTATATTATTATTATTATTATTATTATTATTATTATTTCAGGATGTTTGTCGAATAAACGAAATGTGTTTTTTGTACGTACGCTTTAAGTGTAAGAAAGGAAGGTAAGAAAAGTGGACAGATTTTTGTTTACCTTCAGCATTGGGTCAGTATCTTTCGAAACGTCAGAAACTACTCACCCAGCAACACAGTGTCGCATTCCAGAAAACCTGAATCTTCAGCAACACCGCTCTATGCATGTAAAATCTCACAAACAGAATCTGTCAACAGGTATATTTGAATAAAGCTGTCCCGTTACAAGCCTAAGGAGGCCGTTACGGCTGCAGGGGGTTGAGATTCCCAGATTTTCTAAATAATCGGCACACGAAGGTACGGTTGTCAGCCCTATGCACCGGCCGCCTTTACCCAAGGAGAAACTCCCGGCACTCATTTCTCTTATATGCTGAGTCGATCTCAGGGCCATAGTTCGGCCGGAAGGACGAAGTCAGTGAAAAATTTCAGTGACCCCCTCGGGAATCGAACCCGTGACTTTGCGGCGTGTAGCGCGATGATGTATTTGAATTTCAAGTCATAAATAAAGAAATAATAAAACAAGCCTGTATTAGTTCGACGTGTTGGAAAGTAACTGGAAATCAGCGCAATTAAAATATTGCTGTCTAGTGCTGTTACTAGAGTATGCTGTGGGTATTGACCAATCGCTAGCCAGGGTGATTTGTCAAAAGTATAATTTTGACGATGGTATGCTACACATAGCGTTAGACGGTTTGTGAACTTCTTCATGGGCTGGAGTTCCAAAAATAAGAACGTCTCTGGAACCGGATCTGCTTACAGTAAGAGGTAAAATGGTTAGGAGGCAGCTAAAAAGTTTGCCATTTCTCTCAGACTCACCTTGGTTTGTGTCCCCCACCCTTTCACCTAAGGATGGAAATAGATCCTCTTGCGGAAACGTTGTGCCCTGTTTTGAATACGAGACGATGGACAAAGTATAGAAACCCTGGAAAGCTAGGATGCGTTGTGTTTGCCTAGTGTGAACGTAGCCTTAATATACAAGGTCATATGCCATTCAAAGGTTTGGGAAGCCATAACCTTAAACCTGTAGCGCTTTGCTGATTTGATGCTATTTAGTTTCAATAAATATAAGAGAGATGGGAAGACCTACAAGCAGATGGAAGACCAGTTTTAAATCTTCTGGATCCCGGAACTAGCTTGCAGCACCCAACCGCAGAGGCAGTAGAGGGAGTAAGTGGAATTAAATCTGTTGTGTCAAATGTTTGTATGTTTTCCTTACCATAAGTGTACGAAATGAAAATAGAATGGGGATGTAGAGATCTCACCCTCAGAATGCTTAATCTGGTAAAGTAGTCGACAGATTTGAGTTTTGATTTTCGGCACTTTGAATATATGTGATCAAGCGGATTTTATTTTTATCTGAATCGTCAACATCTTGCAAATAGGACATCCAGTTAGCTGTTTGCTTGACGGTCTAAATGTTATAAGTGTGATGTCGCGTTACGAAACTCCTGTTTGTTTTTCGTACAGAAGAATTTCTGTATATTCCGGTAACAGTTTATGGTGTTTACCGTTTGAAGCATGAAATCACTCTAACTTTTGTATGAATATTCATTACGTAAATCACAGCAAACAGTCTTCATTACAAGTACCAAGGAGTTAGGGGTCGTCCATAAATGACGTCACATGATTCTGGCGTAAAATTAACCCCCAACACCTCTTGTCACCTTTCGCCACCATAATTTGACCCCCTGTCCCATTGAAAATGACGTCACAAAATCTGATCCCGCCCCCAAAGCCATATGAAGAAGAATTGCCCTTAGAAAGTAGCTGCCACTGTTTAACCTTTTAAAGCCTAGCGGTAACTTTACGTACCACCAGGTTTAACATTAAAAAATTCTACGCGGTGCCCACATTGCGTTTATGTGTTTTGTACGGATCTCAGAACAAACAGAAACTTTTGCCTTATAAAACATTAAGAGATTGGTTTTTATAACCGCAGTTGAGTGTTTACAGCGCGGTACGCACTGAGTCGTTACATAAAACAGATACGCTTCGTCTTTAAAGGGTTAAAGCCAAAACACTTGCCAGTCCGTACTATTTTGCTAATGCAAAACATCGTAACAAACAATGTGCACAGTTTAGGCCTACTGGAATCAGTATGAAAAACCGGACAGCGCAGTCGTCTGTTTATTGGTTAGGCAACGGGCTGGACAACCAAGTCATCAGGGCAGAAGTGAGAGATTTCTCTTTTCCGAATTGTCCACACCGGATCTGTAGCCCACCCAGCTTCCTGTTCAGTTGTTACTGGTGGTGCCTTCCGGGGGTAAAGCGGCCTACGCTTGAAGCTGACTACTTACCTGCATCTAGTGCCGAGATTAAGAACGTGTGCACGTGTAACTTCACTACCCCATAATCCTTCATGGTTTGTACTGTAAACATAAAAATCCACTATATATGCAGGGTGTTAAAGAATGTGATTGTGCGTACCTTTGTTGCTGTCGTATGGAATTCCGACACAAAGTGTAGATTGCATTAAACGTGATACAAACGAAATATTGTAACCAACGGTTAAATTATGTTGTGACCACGGCTATTCGCCAGCCATCCGCACAGTTGATTAGTTGAACGATTGTTTGGAACTGGCTCGCTTCACATATTGAATTAGCTAATTAGCAGTGGTAGATACGGTATATTGTTCATTATTTGATACGCGGTTGCAGCAATTAATATATTGCGGGGGGGGGGTGGCATGCTACCGGTATAGCAAAGTAACACCGATATTGCCATGCGAACAGTACTGCTTTTGTTTAGGGACGTTTCAATCTTAGTCATCTACTACAATACGCAGCGGATTGCTTGAAAGTTTGAAGTTAAATTAGAATCATTTGATTATAGTAACAGTCTGTACTCGGAGCGTGGATAGCTCAGTATGATGACGTGGTTGCGAGCTAGACGACTGGGGTTCGATTCCCGGTACGGACACGTCCTACGCTTAGGATTTTGGGCTTTCTGGATTTTACCTATTGTCTCTATTTGAAAAAAGAGTACAAACTCTCCAAATTTAGGTTTGTTTACCTGAGGTCAATGGGGCCGTGGTGGCGCAGTTGGTTGACGCACTGCGCTACAAACCGAAAAGTCGCGGGTTCGATTCCCGATGGTGTCATTGGCCTGGGGTCAACTGAGTCTCTAACAGAAATGAGTACCAGGAATATTTCCCGGGGGTAAAGGCGGCCGGGCGTAGGGCTGACAACCTTACCTCCTTCAAGTGCCGATTGTCTAGAAATCTGAGAACTTCAACCTACTGGAACCCTAAGGGCCTGTCCAGGCCTGTAATGGGATTCCTTTACCCTTACCTTTTTCCTCAGGTGAAAGGTTAGGCACGGACTGACCTTGGCCGCGCACAAAGAGCTCTTGTGAACCACTGAACAGCAGCCTGTGTCAGATAAGTGTGTGTGTGTGTGTGTGTGTGTGTGTGTGTGTGTGTGTGAGTGAGAGAGAGAGAGAGGAGTCCACAATTTTTTTTTAATGTCGAGGAAGCACCACCACTTTCAAGGCGCTAGAAAGGCATGAAGCAAGTTCCATACTTACTACCCACAGTTCTTGGTTTAAATGCGAGCCTCACTGTTACCCGGCGCTTTCTGCTTGGTGTATGTGAACTGATACATATTTTGTACGCAAGGCAAGAAACTGCAGTAATTACGTTGGACATTTTGTACAGTGGCGCCTAATCAGTTGCCACTGTACAAAATGTCCGGGTTTAGTAAATCCCTGATACACGCATAGGATCAGGTTTTATCAGCGAGAATTAATGGAGTATATATGGTAATATTAATATATAGTCGAACCCGGTTATAACGACATCGGTTAATACGACACCTTGTCTGTAGCGTCAGATATTCTGTGATACCAATTAATTCCTCACTGTTAATCATAACATTATACTCCTCGGTTAGAACAACACTTGTTTATAACGACACAAAATATCCAGTCCCTTTTGTGATGTTATAACCGTGTTCGGCTGTATATTATCTTTCTGTGACAAAACCTGATCGTAGGGGTATGTACAGACTTCGTTAACTGAAGTCGGTTGACCAGCGATTAGGAGCAGCTCTTTCTGTTGGATTCAACTCAATAGGTGTCTCTCCAGCCTTACATCTGCGGATGGGAACAGAGACAGTTTTCGAAGCATGTTGTTTTTTGAATACAAGACGATGAACAAAGACCAGTAACCAAGTAATCCTAGCTGCCGTATCGGATGCCGCCGTCAAAACTCTTCAGAATTCACTGTGCTCTCTGCAGCGTCCACACCACCTCTACTGGCCATCAAGACCCGTAATCACTGAGTACCGGAGTTGTTGTCCAAGGCGAAAAGGTAGCCGGGCGTGAAGCTAAACACTCGCCTCAGTCCATTTCCAGCATGAAGCGTGAGTGGAGCTGTGGCTGAACTCCCCCATACACTACTGTGGCGAACGCTTGGTTCAGTTTAAGGACGAATTTTACAACTCTGCAGTGTATAGTATACCACCAAAAATACCATTTATATAATCGGAAAAGACAGAAGTATATTAAGACATAGAAGTATATGGAAACCAATTTAAAGGCTTTTGGACACTAACGTGGGCACAGGTTTGTGGCCTCCAATTCTTCAGTTGGAAGGGGAAGAATTACATTCAGTTATCGGCCTAATTGTGTGTAATGTATCTAAAATTACGAATTTATAATAAACTTTCCTATTTCTTGTTAATGTGGCGGGTTTCGTTGAGGAATGCTTACTTGGATTTGCTAAGTTTCTAATGATGTAATAAGGTTATCAACTATAAATAGGCGCTCTTTACCCTGTTATGTTCACCCGACAACTTCAGTTGTGAAGGCTGATCTCTGCTCTGATGTGATCTCGCATGTTCTGACAAGTATAGTGACTTTCAGAGGTACACGTCTATCAAACTACATGACTTCACGTTCCACAAAGCAAGTATCTTCATAGTAATCGCCGTAAGAACCTCAGCTCCTCACTTCAGTTTAATCACTATACAGGGTGGCGCAAAGCACTTCATACTTGGTGTTTAACATGTTCCGTCTGGTGTCAGGTGACTTTTACGCCGCGTGTGTATTCAGTTACTTTTGAAGATGAAATGTCTCCGGGATGAACGTTACGCGTTCACCATTTTATGTATTCTCACACGATGTAGAAATGTTATGTCTTTTATAGCCACTTTCCATTTCAGGTTTTCACGGCAATGTGTATTTATAATGTATTCTTCTAAGTTGTAAATTGTGTTGTGTTGTAGTTGGATACGAGTGTTTCGGAGGAACATGCTGCCTCCATTTTCATGGTCAGTGATTTGCATAACAATACGGCTAGGGTTTATTAGGGCGGCATCCCTACCTTTTATAACCCTACAATATTCCACCCCTCATGGCTTGGATCTTGAAGATGTACACAACAGGCTGCCTCTAAGTATTGACATCGACTTAAAGAATTATAGGCTGTCACACCAGACCTGAACTCTGGTTAGCGGAGTTTCTCAGTCTGTGTAAGAAATAATTTGTGTTAATTGATTTCTGAAAGCATCTCCTGGTTGGAAGTCCTACATACTCTGCTGCTGTAACATGTGAGATTTAACTTCAAATCTCACTTGTAAGTGGAAATGGTTGCTTAGTGTTGAAAAACTATTGCGTACTTTACAAAGTGTCGTGTAGCATAACCATATGAAATGTATATGAAATGGAAGTTTCTGGGAAGCCAGCGCCACTGAGTGCTGCATTCGGCGTTAGAAAATTCTGTATACACGTCCACTTCACGCATACCTTTCGTCATTCTAACAAACTGCGTGGAGCAGAGTCCGCTAGCAGTCTGTTTCGAGCCAGAAGAATCTAATCTGCGCTGTCCCGTTATGTTTCTATAAGAGGCATATCGTTCTTCCATCTACGCCTACTTTTTCAAATTGCTGTCCTTTTGGTATTTCCTTAGAAAAGGCTTTATGAAATTTCTCCTCCCTCCCACGCTTACTGCATGCCCCACCTAGCTCACTCTCCTTTCTACCTTTGCCTTCGTAAAGGCTGCCTTATATAACAGTGTCTTCAGTTCGTTACAATCATGACTTGCAGATATCTACTAGCTTCCGTAGCAAGATTGACGTCCATACGTCTTTTCGCATCGGGGCTTGAAGCTTCAAATTCATGCAACTAATGTTTAAAAATGTACTTCCTACGTCACTGAAAACACTGAGTTTTCATTACAAAGACCAAATATTTAATGCTGTAAAGGAAATAAATTGCCAATTATTTTAAAAATCACGTCACATGAAGGACGTCAGTACGCTGTGCAAGCAAAATTCAGAGTGTTTGAATGTTGCTGGTGGTGCATACAGTAGACACCACTCCGAAGGGTTATCAGTATTCACAGTGTTATGAAACTGATAAAGTCAAAGATGATGAAATGGGTGGGGCGTGTAGCACGTGGATTTGGTGATGAGCGTTACATAAACAATCTCAGTAGGAAAATCAGGACAGGAAGCATATTGAGGTGTGACAGTGGATGGTAGAATAATAACCGAGTGCATCTTAAGCTTGCAATTTGAGGTTGAGTAATGGACTAAACTCTTTATAGGGTCGAATGGCGGGCTGTTGTGAACACGGTCATGAATCTTCCGGTGCTGGAACAGGTGCACCGCTGTCTTATTCGTGGAAGTAAATGTTTGGTGGTGGTCCATTTTCTTATATGGCTCAAGGCGGGGTTGCGCATGAGAGTGAAGCTTGCGAGAGTGTCTCACCTGCTCTCGAGAGTCGAATCTTGAACGTCATGGTAACTCATGGAGAGTCGGCTTGAGAGCACTTTCTTTGCGTGTGTAAAGTAGCGTTTTCTTTCAGCTGTGCTCTTAACTAGACCAGAAAAATCGGTATAGCTGTGGATAGCTTGGGCTCAGCTACATGGATGGCGATTAGGAAGGTGTCGACAAAGGAAGAAACGACAAAGTTTATATGTGGCGCGACTGTGAGAAAAGAAATCTGTCGGCTTTCAGCAGGTGAGGCGTTAAATACTACTTCGGCTGAAATGCAGCCAAAAATTCAGAGCCTTCGAAATCAATTTATAGTATTGTGCTGCATGTGTAACAGAGACCAGCAATTTGTAAACAATGAATTATGTATGCGAACCTTCAAACTGTATTACCAAGTAAATCTGCCAGAACAATAAGGATTCTGAATTGTAGCATTAAATTTTTTGACACTAGTGTTACTTCAGTAATATCGCCAGTAATTCACAAGGACTTTTTCAGTTGTCACCAATATTCATAACAAATACTACGTTCTGGGAGTTGCCTGCTTCCGTCGTCAGGTGAAAAACTGTTCTCGGAACTAGAGGAAATTTACTCGCACATGCAAACGAAATTTTCTTAGAGAGTTCTCGCCAGTCCGCCGCTTTCAAGAGCACTCGCTGCGAGTCAGCTGGCCAGGAATTGCTCTCACTTCTCAACATCTCTGCTCGATACTCTCCAGAAGAATCGCGACAGTTTACTCTCATGTTTACACGCAGCCTGCGGCGGTTAGTCGCGGGCGTCTGAACTTGGAAGACGACGTTCAATCCCAGGCCAGTCAATGTGGGACTTGTGTTGGACAGAGTGGCACTGGGACGGAGTTTTCTCCGATTACTTCGGCTTTCGCAAGTCGGTATCACCTTTCGTCTACCGTCGGTGATACGTAATATTAGGAACTGACAGGGTCGTTAAAAGACACCTTTTTTCTTTTTCTGTCTCTCTTCCTCTGAATGTCTCTCAACTGAAGATCCTACCGCATTTAAGAATAATATTTTGAAACGAAGATAACTAGGTTTCTGAATGTGACCCCTTGTAGTGTACAAAACAGTAACCAAGATTTTGGAGGGTAATCCTGCCTCTGTCTCCCTCTACCCTGAAGATGGAAGCAGTAGGTTCCTCCTAAACATAGGTACCTGTCAAAAATACTACACAGTACCACACTTAAGAAGCGCGTCATTTTGGCGTTCTCTGCCGAGAGATTTTCAGATGTCAAGGTGTGGGAAATATAAGAGACAAACAGTTTCTGGTGTAATTACGCCGTCTCAGTTTTATGTAGCTCACCTACATACTGTCCTGTAATAATAATTTGGTGATCGTGAATGATGAAGTGGGAAGTGTGTGTGTGGAAGGTAGTAGTCTTGGTCAGTTGTACTCGTAAAATATTAACTCAGTTGCGAACCGGTGTAGCTCATTCTGTGTAGTTATTAACCAACACGCAGGACTAACAAGGAATCGGTGCTTGATTTCCACCAAAGGAAAGAAATCTTTCTCTTTTCCAAAGCGTCCATACCGACTCTGGTGGCTACCTATCCATTGGGTATCAGGGTATCTTTCCCCGGGAGTAAACCAGCCGGGCCATGGTGCTGGTCACTCACCACTCACCTTCGTCCGCTGCCGTGGTTAAGAGTGCATTGAGCTGTGTGTAATAACGCCATGCGCCTTCATATTTTGGTGCTTGTGCTGTAGGGGTAGATTTAACACACACGTTTAGTGCAGGAATAAAATAGAAAAACGGAAGGAGTATTTTGCGGGGTGTCCAGTAAGTAAGGTTTCGTAAGTCATAAAAATTAAGTGAGACACCAGAACAACAGTACGTGTAGTTCATTTATTTCACTGAAGTGTCTTTTTCATAATAATCCCCGAGCACACAATGCATTTATACCATCCTGGCACGAGTTTAGAATTCCGTCGCTGTTGAAATCGAGCTGTTGCATTCGCAGCCACTTTCACTTTCTTACCATTGTGGAATCCGTGACTTCCCAAGTGTTGCCTTACACGCCTAACCAAATGATGTCGCGTGGTCTGATCCTTCAGTAGGCATTGCAACCCCACACAACGTACGTCGTACACAAGACACGCTGCACTCGTGTCACTGGAAACTGGTGGACCACCGCCGTGTTTTTTTGGGCCGCTGAAGCAACATCTGGGGAAATAGCCGATTTTACAATAATCTGTAAGTGGAGGTGGTTGTGCATAAATGGGAGAAAATGCAACAACACAATTTCTCTTGCGACTCGTGCCGATTTGGGATAAATGCATCAGTGCTGTCGAGGATTGTGTTAAAAAATGCGAAAATTCCTTGGAATAAATGAACTACATTTATGGTTTTACTGGCCTATTTAATTTTTGTGTCCTAATGAACTTTCGTTATTGGATATCCTGTGTATTTAGTCGGTGCTTCAGTTGGTTTTCTTACTGCTGGACTGCAGAATACAGTGCATAATATTGTCATGATTTCAGACTTCCGGCGCGATGTAGATGAGATCTGTGCTCTTCTGAGGTATTATGCAACGTTGAGTGGTAGTTCTGTACCGACGTTTCGGGACAACCTATCGGACCCATCTTCTTGGACGTCTTGACCCTTAAGATGGGAAGGATAGGTTGTCTCGAAACGTCGTTACTGAGCTATGACTCAACGCCGCGTAATATCCCACAAGAGCACATATCTCATAATATTGTCCTTTACACCTCGCCGTTCAATCTGCATGTTGCAACAACGGTTCGAATCCGATTCATCCTATTGGGTGGTCGCTGCATATATCAGTCAGCAGAAGTCACGTGAAGTGAGTCTGTGTGTGATAAATATCTGCTTTAAATGTACGAGGAATTAATGTGGTTGCCATGACAACGGAGTCGAATCGCTTGACGACAATCGATTTGTTATTGGTAACGTCTGACATGTGTTGGAACAGTGGTCACAGACTCACAGAGATTTATCGAACAACCAATCACAGCTTTTGAATAAGAATAGTGACGGCAGAAAGACACCTATCAGGACGTCGTATTTCAGTTCGTCATTAATATTGCACCTGTCTCTCTTCACATTAATACGGTACGTTAAATAATTCATATACACTGTGGAGTTCAAATGTCTGGAGTTTGTACCTCTGGCTTGGTACAGCAGGTGTGCTAGTTACCACAGATGCTCCTGTAAGGACTGGCTTTTGATTTTGTTCCACACTCCAAGCGTTCTTTCCACGAAGTATATGCAATGACGGCGTAGTAGCGAGGTCGCCTCCCTCCTTCCACCTGTGTGTTTAATTTACGAAACTTTTCAAGGTACCGGGTCTTTCCCGGGGGTAAAGCGGCCGGGGCGTGGTTCTGACCACCCGTCCACCTTGTAGTGCCAAGGTTGCGAATCGGTTGGAACTGTATCTCCACTTACCGTCTGTGCTTGCATAGGCGTGGAATGGGGCGACCTTTACCTTTACTGAACGTATACACTTCATATAAGGCTTTGAGCTTTTATTGCTGTAAGAATTAATATTGAGCTATTTGTATCGTTCTAACATTTAGATGGAAGTGTATACCGTTGGTAGGTCGGCAGCTGTACCATTCCAATTACATTTGGTGTAGAAATCAGTATTAAAATTTGTAAGCGAAATTTAACCGTTTAAAAAGCACATTGGTTGTTTTATGAAACACAGAAGACACGGATCGTCGTTCAAAACTCAAATCTTTATAATTAATCGTCGCTTAGTACACCACTTTTCAGCCTTAATGACGGCCATCATCAGGTGCTGCAGAAAACGTCTTGAGGAAAAATGTTAGAGTACAAAGATCAGGTCGAGAATGAAATGAAATCTTATTCTATACAAGAAACATTCAGATTAAAGTGCCGAATTCCCAAAACAATTCATGTTTGCAAAGTAGCCAAAACTTGTACGAAATATTTTGCTAAAAATATATTGCTAACAAATATGGTCAGTGCTCCTGTCTATAAGCTGCATACTTTGAAATGTTTCTAAAGTCTATAAAATTTGATTTGCGGTTTTTCACGTAGAACTTTTATGTATTTTCTGTGAAGCTGTTACCGTATACGGATTTGCGTGCTTTTCTGTAAATTTCTGAAAAATTAAAAATCAACAATTAAAGTGTCTTTTATGCAACAATACTACTGTTTCATTTTTTTAAACGTTATTAACTGAACAGTCTCGTGTGTTTTCCGTGAGGTAGGAACTGAATTTTTTAATATTATTTAGATATACTTCAAGCACCAAAGAGCAAATGTTGACCGATTTCAGTCATGTGTGATGATTAAATCAACCCTTATCAATTTTTCTAGAGACGTAACTTCCTTCATGTTGAACAATTTTTCTCTCATCCCCTCTTTCCTTTCATTACGTATTCAGGGCAGTAACTCCACAAATTCTGGTTAAGTCAACATGATTATTATTTTACATCGTCAGTATTTTGTATTCTTTCTAAAATCGGGAATTAGGGCCTTATGGTGCTTAGCTATAGGAAGAAATCAAGTCTTGACTCAAGAACCAAGCACCTTACTGAAGCTTTTCGTGATAGTTCTCAGTCCATCCAGGCAAATTGGTAAGGTGTTGCCTCAAAATTAGGCCACGATCACTTCCTTTCACATCCTTTCCTATTCATTTATTCACTGATCATCTTACCATTCGACGATACGTAATCTGAATTACTGATACCGTCGCTGAATTAACAATAGAGATCTGTCATTAATTGTATGTAACTGCGATGTTCATGCCTAGAGTCAGAAAGTGGTCCTGCTGGCGGTCATATCAACCGGTTTTTGTTCATAGGACAGATCTCCTTTCTGCATTTCACACGTATAATCCATCATCGCTGCAACACCGGTCACGAGCCTGGGTCCTCGGCCTGGCAAACCCGTTGTATCATAATTTACAACAACAAACAAGCCTCTGAAACGAGGGGACAAGAATATCGACGTTTCAATCTTTGCGGCAGACTGCGTTTTGAAAGTACCGGTTTCGAATTGGTGGCCACTGTTAGGGTTGAACAGGATTAGACGTTGACAGGGATCCGTCAAGTGACGTGTCGATGGAGTGTTTCCCTTAGTGCTGTGGGGAATTTTCTAGGAAACAGTCTCTATTTCTAATTTCCTAGCGGAGTTCATTTGACAAGCCTTGTAGATTGCTCGAAAATATCCTTTAAAAAAAAGTAAAATTGTCACGTACATGCCATGAAGGCGTAGAGGGGAAGCAGGGATATAGCTCCACTTAGTCTCAGTCTCGGTCCTAGGTGAATTTGAGTGCTTAACGTCACACTCCGGCCGCTACCTCCGAAAAGAATCCCGGTATACGTTGAAGTGGAGGCTGGGTGGGCCCCACAGGCGATATGGAGGTGTTTGAAGATGAGAACATTTTCAACGTGGGTTAAACAACGGCTTATCCAGCCCGTATTTTAGTCGCTGTACCGATTACCCTGCCTCGGCTCCAACATTTAAGTTTTATGTTTGCGATTTCTCGCAGTTACTGGTGTGAGAGCCGAGACATTTGAATTATGCTGTGAAGATAGACATAATATGTTGCTCCGAAACTAGGTAACTGCCTAGAAGATTGTACTGTGCACTAATCCAGAGGAGGCTGATATTACGTGAATGACACTGCGTTCCAGAAGCTGCCGTGCAGTTTGAAACCCGCGCAGTCCCCTTGTGTGTCCTGTCAGTCCTGTGATGGATATCATTGTACGCTGCATTTGTTGTATTTCCGCTGTGACGAATTAGTTCACATACGAGATTGTGACATTTGATGGCATGGGAATCCCCAGGAGAAAACCGTGTGTCCGGTGCAGTTACTTCTGTTTGTCCATATGTGGTCAAGCGGCAGTGTTGCCGCATTTCAATAAGTAATTTTATCTCTAAAAACAGCTATTAGCATGGGAAATATTTCATAATTATACATCCAGCACCAGACGACAGATAATATGGGCAGGACATCACGCAGAAAAAAAAAGAACTTACTTCAAGGCGTATTTTCTTCCTTGTCAAGCCGGTACGTGTACACCCATTCAAAATATTGCTTTTTTTTGGGAGGGGGAAAACGGAGGTTCATGATCGTTTACACAACAGCCCGCAAGTTGACATTTTTTGCAGGTACTTGAATCCAGTCCTTATCGTCACACTCTACTTCTCGAAAGCCCATTTAATATTATCTTACCGTATACAGTTATTTATGTAGGTGGAATTTTAACTCGCGACTTCCGGTTTACTTTTTAAATAGGACAAAAATAAGCTTATGAGATCATCCTAATGTACGTGTCTCCAAAGTTTGAACCAGTCAGTTTGTTTCCACCGAACTTACTCCATATGACGCCGTACTATACGACGTATTAGAATCAGTAATAGCAAAATGGTGGACTCGCAAACTTTCGTGCTTTGGCAGCGACACTAGCGCCACTTGCTTTTAGGTGCTGTTGTTATGCAGGAAAAGTGTGCGATTGAAAATAACAAGATGGCGGTTATTCCAAAAACGTTTACAGGTTTCGGCGTGATGGCGATAAGTAGTAAATTGGGCATGTGAAATTTGGTACGGAATAGATTGCAAACATGCCTACACATTATGGAGTATGGATTATTGTTTGTAAGTCAACAATTACGTACCTGTCGATTTTTCGAAACATTGAGGTTCTATCTGACAGAATTTATCGCATAAAAATTCGGTACTTAAGTGTTAAGTAGAGATGAAAGTAGAGACAAAGGTAAACTCTCTCTTCTTGCCGTAAAGGCGTATGCTTTACTGGTTGTAGAGCGCCACTCATTATTAAACTGGAGGCGAGATGGGGTGGATTGTCAGTTTTACATTCCAGCCGCTTTTCCCTTGACGTAAGAGCCCCTTGTACCAATTGAAGAGGAAGCTGAGTCAGCCTTGGAGCCGGTCTGTAGGGTGTGGACAAATGAAAATTTCTTGCCCCTGCCTGGAATCGAACCACCAGTCCTCTGCCATCCATCCCATAGCTTAGGCACTGTACGTTCTTCTCAAAAATAAAGTAAATAATGTTAATAATATGTTTATAACTACAATTCGAGATTGACGAAAGGTAGGTTTGAAGATTGCGCTAGGAACTCCGTGTTTTTATGTACGTGTGTTCCAGCATGCATGTTGTATGCCCTGCTCATCATATTTTCTAACTGTAGTGATGCTGAATGTACGTGTTAGATGTATCTGTAACCGAGTAACTGTTTGCGTTTAAACGTGTCGTAAGAAATATCACTCATACTATCCCCTACACGGTTTCCAGGCAAGCAATAATCGCTTCAGTCTTTGCTGAGGACCGAAAATCTGGCGAGAGCGAACCGTTGAGAAATTAAGTAGAGTCCAGTGCATTAATCACAGGTCGTCACTGTGTGCATGTAAGCATCTGTCTTCTGAAAACAAGTTCGGTATGTTTTTCTAACTTGGATGTGAAGTCCTTTCTGTTTTAAGTCTAATTCTCCGGCGACAATCCCGGGGCTCAATTAAGGGCGACTAGAGATAAATTAGCGAGGGCTTAACATCGGCTTTCGTACGCGGTGTGGGTGAAACTTCTCGCCTGCCGAATCTCCTTTGACAACGTATTGATTTCAGCAGAGTCCTACAGAATTGTTAATTCAAAGTTCACTCTAGTACTATGAGCTAATAAATGAAAGTCTTCATAAATAATTTTGGCTTTGTGACTTCATTGGATTTGTCAAATTCTAAATGAATAATTTTCGGTATGATGAGTGTGAAAATGGGGCTGCGCAGGAAGGCAGCCCTGCCCCGCACCTGAGGAGACCCCTTTCGTCCTTCGCGAAGTCTTAATTTGATTGTAAGATACATACAGATGTATATATAAATAATACATCCATGTAGAGAGAGAATTTACACAGGCGAGTCCAACATCAAAGACGTGATTGGTTCTTTGTGCGACTGTCGCAATACGAGTTGTAAGTCGAACCGTTATTTGCTATGAGCTCTGTGTTATAAGTCGGGGGTTCGTTCCTAGACAGTCATTTAATATCACAAAATAAGAGACGGTCAAGAAAATAAATGCAATAAAATAAGGAGCAAATCCTGCATATAATTCTACAAACGTTTATTAAATATAAACAGACGCTTAATACAAAAGCAAAGCGTATAAAATACGTTTCAAAATTTTGAACACACATCCTACGAAATTCCCATCAGTAAGTTCGTTCGTTTTTACACCTCAGGAGGGGGGGGGGGGGGTACCGAAGAACTTGTCATGGGGGAGGGTGCTGTGCCATCCGAAATATCAAAATTTAATTTTAGTACGAACATGGGGAGGACTACGGTATGGGGACTCGGCTGAATCTTGGGGAGACTCTTTTCAGACTTGGGGGGACCCAGCTGTGGCTTTTGGGGGACCTTTTGCATGCGCCAGTCGTAGATAATAGTTTAATTCTTTATTTTGTGGGTTCGTTTACTAAGAGGAATGTTGTAAACCAGGAGGGGGCGGTAATTCGGGTATCTGCTGTTCGTGGTGTCAAAAATGGGTATGAGATGAAATAACACATCAAGTGAAAAACTAAATAGCAGTATGCATAACCCTCTGCAATCTCAACAGGGGATTTCCTACTTCCCATATCTAGCTGTGATATCCACAGATAGCACATCCACTTATCCATTCTTACATACTGTAGCTACTGAGGGAGACTTGGATATTAGGATTTCACTGAATATTCTGTGAAATTCGGTAGTGCTGGAAGACGACTTGACTGAATAAGCGGGTCCGAGTAGTGTTTAAAGATACAGGAAAATGGTTGAGACTGCAGTACCGACCGAAGCAGAATTTGTAGGTTCTAGGGACTGGTATTGTTTTATGCGGGCGCGTCCGTGTGTGTGTGTATGTGTGTGTGTGTGTGTGTGTGTGTGTGTGTGTGTGTGTGTGTGTGTGTGTGTGTGTGTGTGTGTGTG
>BLKM01000265.1:1889195-1919911 GCA_013340265.1 Coptotermes formosanus | reverse complement strand
CGCGTGTGCGTGTGTGTGTGTGTGTGTGTGTGTGTGTGTGTGTGTGTGTGTGTGTGTGTGTGTGTGTGTGTGTGTGTGTGTGTGTGTGTGGAAACATGGAATTCACCCATTACTGGTATATTACTCATAAAATAAAATAAAATAAAATAGCAATACTATGAGATATAAATAACATCCTGTACATTGTATAATTAAGATCTTATTCACTTTTTTGTGTCACAATCTATGAACATGTTTCTCTTCAGTATTTGTACAGTTGGTGCCTGGTAATGGCTTATACAAGCCGAAACAATAGCACGCGTGTCGTTTGGCAAAGAAAAATTATCTATTGTCTTCGGTCGTGATTGACGTATCTTATTTACTTGTTAATAATAACAATAACAATATTGGTAATAATAATAATAGGGTACCGTTTATAATTCAGTTGGACCGGAAATCCTTGAATTAGGAAAGTAGACTTTAAGAATTCTGCGCATGTCTACTTGTTCTTAATGTTCTTAAGTCTTGGGGTTGATTCCCGAGACGCAGCCAACAGCAGACGAGATCAGTCATTGGTGTGATTTGCCCCTCTGCCAGTTTAATGAAGGTGGGATAAAGTCGAGCGTAGGCAGTGCCTCGTACTGGCTGACAATCAGTGAATGGAATGGAAGGGAAGGGAAGGGAGGGATCTGCTTGGAAGAAGATTTAATCCCACAGCTAAATTGAATGGACTGTATTCTCCTGATACCGCCATATCTCCAATCTAGAAACAGTGGATATCCGTGAGAGATTTCCGCCGCATTTCGGTATGCTGTACCCTTTTAGAACAAACTGCAATCTTAACCTCGTCAACTCTTTAGAGCATGTTGGTTGTTGCGTGTACCAACTGCTTTAACACTGTAAAGCTTTCTATTTTTCCTACACAAAGTGTGTTATTTATTTCATATGTTTCTCACATTAAAGAGCTGTTCCTTTCATAAATAACTTCAACCGGTTGATACTTGTAGCGGAGGCTGAGTGCTTACTGCGAAGTATGAACTGAATTTTTGTTCATTATTTAGGTGAACTTAAGGCTTGTACCCGTTTATTTTCCGAGCACGGACTATCTGCCGTTGTTGCAAATGTAGGCATTTATCAAACACCACATATGCTGTGCACGCCAACCACCACCACCGCCACCATCACCACCACCACCACCGCCACCGCCACCGCCACCACCACCACCACCACCACCACCACCACCAACACCACCACCACCACCGCTGCCACCACCACCACCACCGCTGCCACCACCGCCATAACCACCTCCACCACCACCACTGATGATAATATTGTGCATATTACGAACTTTGTTATGTAATTTTCTCCATCCTGTTATTTACTATCTCTTTCTTAGGCGCAATATTATTGAATTTGAAGCTATCCATCCCGGTGTGTATGTAGACTTACATAAATAACACTACGTATTCCGTCTTACACAACCTGTATTTATGATTATTTTCTCGAACACTACATGTTTCGATCAAGCCGATCATCGTTAGAAAAACCGGTTGGTGATCAGCTTGGTAGAAACACGTAGTGTCCGAAAAATAATAAGAAATACCTGTTATGTCAGACGGAATACATAGTGTTATTTATGTACACAATATTATTTGCATAAATTGATTCTGATACACTTTTGAGTCTCCTCTGTTCGCCTCTCAGAGTGAGAGACTATTTAGTAATCCCACTGATTGCAAACCAACCACATTGTCTTCCGGGACATGTAATTTATTGCACAGTTAGACCTGCCATCTTTTCGGAAGAAAGTTCTGCCTGCAGCTTCACTCTTCTGTTCTGAAGGTAGAGGCATTATGTGCCACCGAAATGCTACCTGTCTACGAAACTGCACGGCGTCACATTTCAGAAGGATCCAATTTTCAGACTCCTTGCTGTGAGAAGCTCGCATCACTAGCACGCGTTTTTCCAGCCTGGAAATTAGTAAAAACGAACAGTGTCTTCATTAGACTAAACTGGGATCGAATTGTGAACACATGTCGCCGACGTCGGTTTCCCACGTTCGGTTTTTCAGCACTTGCTCAATCCGGGATGTGAACTTCTGCATCTCACGAGTACGTCTAATAATTCATTAATTTTCCTTCACGCTTCTTAATATATGCCATGACATTAGCTTTTACGTCTTATAATTTTATGCAAATCACACGCTGGGAACGACCTGTCAAAGACAGACCTCATTTGCCTTAATGCTCTGCTTGGCTGTTACAAACAGTACAGCACTCAGCATGAAATTATGTAACAGCTCATGCATGTATTCTCTGTTATACTGTGTCTGTGGTCCACAGTTCTATGAAAGCGGTGTGTTAGGCTATGTATAGCATGCTCACGAAGTCAGTGCTGCGAAGTTACGCGAATTTATGCATGTGTGTGTGTGTGTGTGTGTTAGAGGAAAAGCGGGGATGTAAGTCGAATCCGGTTGCCGCGCAGTTTTGACACAGTACCGTCAGTTCCATGAAACACTGCAGTAACAGATTCGCGTGACATTCAGCTCATGGATTATTGTTCATGTTAACGGCATTGTTCTGTAATCGGAGACCCAATAATGAAAATGATCTCCCATCTGCATAATAGTAGCACTGTATTTCGAAGGCAGAGGAGGCGAATTTCAAAGAGTAGGAAGAGGCAGAGGATCGTGAGGACGAGGGGACTGAGAAGAAGAACAAGAAGGAGAAGAAAAAAATATTTTACTAACACCGTGTTATGATTGCGCGTAGAAAAGTGGAACTGTAACTTCATGAATACATAAACACAGAGTTTTGGTCCAAATGTGTGAAGGAATTGTGCCGCTTGGAGGACCTTCACGTAAGCTGCTAGTAGATGGGGCCATATTGACGTTCTTATATTTCGAGAACTTGGGGTAGGAGATTGTGAACTGGGCGTGTTTAGCCAAAGGTAGGGTATGCTAGCGAAGTGTTATAAGCAGGGTTATGAGCTTCTGACATACTATGACGCTGCGACAATGGGCAGTCGGAGATCCGATTACCCGCTGACGCAGTGTCATATCCCAGCAGAAATAAATCCTCAGCCACACCTCTGCAAGAACGTCAAAACTCGCACATGGTGATGAGCTGTTTGATTCCAGACAAGAGAGGAAATTTCATGACCAGCTTAACGACTGTTATATTTTCAAGAACGATTATGCTACATTTGAGTAATTAAGTAGTTCTTTCCTGTGACGCAGCAGCCCCTAGTGGGGCAGGGCCTCCTCACTATCGAGACTTCACGATCACACTCAGACACACCACAGCCGGTAGGACTCCTCTGGACGAGTGATGAGCCCGACGCAGAGACTTCTACCTGACATCACATGCAGCAATCACAAAAGACATACATCCATGCATCCGAAGGGATTCGAACCCACAATCCCAGCAAGCGAGCGGCCGCAGACCCACGCCTTAGACGGCGCGCGGCCACTAATTAGGTAGTTACTCTACAATAGATGTTGGCGAGTAATCAGAATGCCGATTCCAGTGCCCGTATAGAGCGGTGTAAGGTCATTGTTCTCAAGCACAGTGATAGGGACACGACGTTGTAGGCTTTCAGTAGTACATCTCTTGTCTATAACTGACCGATGCGTACTTCCGTGGACCACCGGCCTCGTGGCACCGTAATTCGGCTACGATACTGTGGCGGACCTTCGAAAATACGCGTACCCTATTGGGAAGTTAACATAAATGACTGAAACACCTGACACAGCATGCTCACTCTTCGCAAACTATCCTGTGGCTGTGAAGTGTCAATCACACGCCCAGCAGGAGACGTCGGTGGTTGTTCATGGGTTCCTTTAATGAGCATAGCTTCGCATGTGGCACATGGAAGAACTAAGAAGCACGTGCGAAAATTTCACCACATGTTGTTACAGTTATCAAGTGAAACTTTTACGTATTACAATGGATAAATTTGCCGGAGCCTGGAGCTAAGACGCGATCTCCATTAGTGTAGAATTTCAGAATACATGGAGTTTTACCACCACTTTACACATATCCATTTATAGCGTGATGCTTAGAAAGAGGATCAACTTTTAGAAAAGACTGCAAGATTATTATTATTATTATTATTATTATTATTATTATTATTATTATTATGTGGTCTATTCTGAACACGGTGATACATGTTCAGGTTCCATAATTTCTCACCTTGTCTGCTCTGTGGAGTTGGGTGATGTTGCCACTACTGCTGTTGCCACTACTACAGTTACATTATCTGCTAATGATGACAGGAAATTAATTTCTTTCTTCCATTTCTGTGTCCCTTTCACATGTTCTCTTTCCCTTCGTTCATATTCCTGTTCGGTTTTTTCGTCTTGTAATTCCAATCACCGTATCCTTAGCAACGACAGGAGGGTAGTTTGGGTTCTCCCGTATGCTAGCAGTGGCTATTGTTTATGTGCGTATTGTTATTAGTAATACTGTCGCTGTCGTCGTCACCATCATCGTCATAATCATAATCATCATCACTTATTATTCAAGAATTCTCTGCCACACTTTTGTACGTCAACTCACCCTACTGCTTTTCTGCCCTTTAATAACTGCCTGAGCAAGAGAACCGTGAAGTCTAGAGTCAGGACGAAACGCACAATAGCCCTAAGGACTGAGAGGCTCCTGTCAGAGAAATATTAGCAATAATTATGCAGCTGTGTCCTTGCAGTAGTGGCGTATGTCGCGTGTTTACTGCACTGTTGTGCTGGGTCAAAAGGTCGAGGCTTATTGTTATTGTATGGTCTGTCTGAAATCAGTTTTGTTTTATCTTTGTTGTAAAAGTCGTCGAAACTGCAGGGACATCCCCAGCAACTTCAACAGTGAAAAAATTAGTAAACAAGTACGTAACAGGAACAAATGTAGTGTTACAAGTCTGCAAATGACTTGACTGTAAGAAAAATAGCACTTTCCCAGATGCTTCTACCTGAAAGTTGAATTACCAAGCCCAAATCATGGACCCCTTTCATCTGCACACCTAACAGTAAGTCTTGTAGGCTGTTTGTATGAGCTTTTGTCAAATGTCACATCTTTGTCTTATTCTTACCAACTGAGAATGGTGACGTGAAACATCGAATTTATGTATAGACTTATTAGGCAACTAACTACTGCACAACTATTTCATAGCCTCCAACATGTTTAGACCTCAACTATTCGGCCGTCATCAGGGGGGACGCTTTTCTTAGACAACAAGCGGCGTATGATACATTAATGGATGGTTGATTATTGTATATATTATTATATAATAATTTGTATATAAATTATGTGTATTATATAGTAATATATATTATATAGTACTCAACCATCCACTAATGTATCATACGCTGCTTGTTGTCTAAGAAAAGGGTCCTCCCTGCTGATAGCCGAATAGTTGAGGTCGAAACATGTTGGAGGCTATGAAATAGTTTTGCAGTAGTTGGTTGACTAATAAATGTATATAATAAACAACAGCACGGAAGACATACAACATTAAGTTGAAGCTACGTATTTATTTATGGTTTATTAAATGACGCTGCCAGTATGTCAGATTGTGTGGCGCCGAGTGGCGTGGTGGTTAGTAGATAATAGGTTAGAAATGATCTGGAAGGACGCGATCTGGGTACAACTTGAGGTGGTCTACCATTCTAGCATTTGCTTGGAGTGACTGAAGAAAACAAAAAATGTCAGAATAGTCGGTCACAAGGCCGAGATTTGAACCCGGTTCTCCCACATGCAAAACATTAGTTGTAGCCAGTCCGGTACGATGGTTGATTAGAGTTTTGAGACTATGCTTCGGTTGAACATAGACTAATGGCTTTGTGGTTTGGGGGTTGTCAGAATTACCGACTCAGATACTGTACAATTTTTGTAGCTCAATTGGTTTTCTGTACGCAGTATGAGATTAAAACTTACGTACTTTATATGTAATATCCTGTAGCTGTCTGCAGTGTCATCAGCATTAGCATTAACTCATTTCACAAAATTTCTGAAACTTTTGCCCTTGTTTCGTGAACGCTGAGTGGGACGGACAAGCTGGTTTGATCACGGATGGAGTGGGGTGTGGGGTGTAAATGGCGAAGTTTGCCACCGCTTGGAACACATCATCTCTTTAAGTTCTGTATTCAAACTAACATCTTCACTGCCTCTTAACTCTAGTAAAGGCGCTTCGAAGCTGTTGCATCTTGTAGAGTCTTTCACACTTCTGTTTCGTTATTTCAGGTATCATTTGTTATCTCTAACCTTTGACCAAATATTTAATACTGAATATTTCCCCTGAACTCATGAATTTCACATCTCTTAGGTGAAACTTTTGTCGGTGTAGTTAGTAAAATTTTAAAAGCGTCATTTTGTGTATTCACGGAGACACAAAGTGTTCGTACACTTGTTTTCATTTATACGGCGCATCTCAGGTACTTCTACGGAGAAATGTGTTCTTAGAGTTAATGATAATGTACCAGTTGTTACGTCTTATTAACAAGAAGACAGGACTGATTAATGATCGTCCCAATTTGTACCTCAAATTTTGTGTTTCCGAAACAGTTTGTTTCCCTGTTTTATGCAAACGGGAAAATAATGCGAGGGACTCTTTACAAAGATTTGGTCCCTGTGGGATGCAGTTGTTTGATTGTTCAGTTCCTTTAGTTAACTAAATACAAAGAAAAAGTTACAATTGTGCAATTCATGTGTGCCTATGAGAAATGAATACCTTTCCAACAGAAGGTTTGTGTCTCCATTAACCAATACGTTTGCTCAGCGGTAATGCTGTAGACTTGTATTAGTGAGGGCCCCTTTTCAAGTCTCAGCTGGGACACTGGATATCCTAATTGAGACTTCTGCAATTTACCTCAGTCTGTCAGTGGTATTTCCACTCCAAATTCTTTCCAATTCAACATTTACCATCTACACTGTTAGTCTGAGATACTGACAGTTGCATAAATTAAATTACAAAATACCAAAAATTGCGGCTAATCTAATTTATGATGCAATCAATAAAAGCTTTCTGGAAACGCATCCTTCTTTAGATTGGAGTACACATTTCTGCTTCTTTGACTTTGTAGTGTAGAATACGAAGTTGAGTCAGCTTAACCGTGTACTGATAGATGGGTTGTGCCTATTCTTCAGGGACCTTTCAGAATACAGCTGCTTTGTTATTTCTGATGCATTATTGATGACGCAGCAACGGTCCGGCGACTCTGTATTATTCTTTTCCTGGAAACGCAATTCTCGTAAGAGGTTGTGGTCTGTCTTGTGAGATCTCACATAAAAGCGGAAATACGTGTTTCCTAAAACAATTCGACAGTGCGGGTATAAAGTGCAGAATGGAGTGAGACCAAAGGCACAGGATTTTGTATTTTGTATTACGGGGAGATGTGAAGAGTGATTTTCGAGAAAGAAGTTTTGAGAATTTTAAAGGGATGTATGCTTATATAGTTGACGTTGACAGGAGCATGTTGCACACCCGATGCACAGCCAGATTTTTTCATCCGGGTAGGGGGGGGGGGGTGCTGATTCTAAGGCTGTATATAATTTGTTTGATCTTTTAAAGTTATGTTATAAAAATCATGTCGTAAGTATAGCATAACATTGTGTGCAGCTGCATTGATATACATACCAGTATAACTACGTGTTCCATGACTCAGTCACAATGTTCTACCTTCTTGTTTTTTTTTTAGTCTTATTAATTTATTTTTCAAAATTCTAACACACTAGTCGTCAGCCGATTTTAATGGCTGATTTCAGCTGGAGGGTAAATCACGTAAAACTTCTGCTATGATAATATCTACGAAAATCTGTTTTTTAAAGTCCGGTTTTTGGGGGTTAGGTGGGAGCTGCAGCCCCCTTTGGGTGCGCCCCTGTCGCCCGTTCATATTTTATTTTTAGGGATTTATTTTGTGCGTCTGCCGAACGTGTGATTTGAGTTAGAATTGTCAGATTTTGGACAGCCCTTGGGTACGCACTAGCATATGATTATTACAAGAGAATTCTCCAATAGAGATTTGCCGAGTTATTACTTGCACGATTAGTTTGTTCTGTGTTCAGAGAACTTACTACTGTCCCTTGTGGAGTGCGAATAATTGAATTAAGTGCTAGCAACCCTGCTCCAGGGGAAATTAGCCACGTAAATGGTGAGGACATTCAGACTTGCACACAGTATGGTAAACAGGCGTCTAGGGGATTCCTGTAGCACCGTGCGGGCTTATTATGGAGGAAGAGTACGCGGACCGAAACCACGGACCGGCAGCAAAGTGCCGTGGAGCGTGCAGAGCACCGGGAACTCTACAAGGTGGCTTGCAACTTGATATTCGCCCAACAGATCTGTGTTCAAACCGTATGTGTATATAGCTCAGCATAGTGTAACCAGGTGCTACAAGTTAGCGTTTACATTCCGCGTGTAACATCGAAGTTCTACGAATACGCTACAAGGTGACTAGCAAGAGATGTGTGCTGTAGGTGTCTACACATTTTCCGCAACTGTAGGAAAAACCTCGAAATTCTAGGCGCCTGAAAGGACCCACAATTCTGGAGTGACCTGTGTACCTCACTGTATTTGGCGCTAGGCGTGGCAATTGATACAGTCTTTTTCAAGTAAGGAGAAAGAAACATAGGCAATGTGGCGCGTTCGGATCTTTGTTCAGTCGGGTCATGTTTTGCTTGAATAACTTTTGCAGCGAATCAAGAGGCCTATATTAACGCTGTTGCCCTGGACATGCACCAGTGTGTTCACTTTTGTAATTATTATTATTATTATTATTATTATTATTATTTATAATATGTGTGCTGTATTAAGCATTAAATATTATTACCCTACTATTTTATCTTGATTACCCATCACGCAAATCGAAAGTTCTTTACGCCGTATTATGTTCGACAATCTACAGTCGTTGTGGCTGTACCGGATTTTTCGTAATTATCTCGTAAACGGAGTGACCTTCGGAAAAAATGTGCTTGGCATGAAATATGTATTTTGAGATTGTCTAAAAATTTTATGTGTAATTTCTCCATCGGCGAATAATTCGGAGGGCTATTGTCATAAGTGTACTTAGATCTTCATGTAAAGTGACCGATATTCTTGTCATATTTAAAACATACTTGAATTTTGTCCAAAGATTTTAACAGAAGCCCCTAATATAAACTATTACGAAAAGCCGTCCAGTAGGAGTCGATTTATTCCCTGCGGGATAGCATATAAATGCGTAGGCCTGACGAAGCTAATACAGTACTCACTTTTTGCAACTTTTTGAACACGCTAAACACAACACTAATTATGCTGAAAATGGTAGGTGTTACCGTTCAAAAATTAGTTGTCTGGGCCGCCAAGCGCCAGTGATTTATGCACGTCTGGTTCACAAAGTAACTGTGCATAGAATCGTCACTGCTCACCTCATATGAAACGAATTTTAATGCAGTCCACAAGTTACTGTGACTTGCATTATGAATACCGCGTGTAAGTTTCGCGAACACACTTCTGGATGACTTGCAAGTTTGTGTTCACCTAACAAATATAAATAGATTCCTCGTTGCCTATAGCTTATAAATACAATTGTCCAACTTAATGGAACACGCTTATAGAAACTGCATTAAACGACTGTGTTATGTAATGTAACTTGCTGCTTGTTAAAGCGGTTGCTGGAGTGACCTTCTCCAACTTTCAGGCACGTTTGAAAGCTGTTAAACATATTATTCAAACTGTTTGAAGTGCTTGTCTAGAAATAGAAACATTCACACAAGTAGTAGCCACATGATGTCAGGTGGGACGAACGAACAGGCCGTAAAGAGTAACTTATTGCGGGGTCCCAGAATGTCACTTAAGTCGGGCATCGAATTATTGGCTGTAAGGGCGGATGCACCGGCTTGCTGGAAGAACCCGTATTCCGTCTCGTTATCAAATAAACAATCCGTACGAAAATTTGTCCACTGTATTTTTTTTCTGAATTTATTTTTTCCGAAATGAATTGTTCTCGGCTCTTTTTGTTGCATTGCCTACAGATATATTCAGATAACTTGGTACCTGAGCTCCCTGACACGGTCCGGCCGCTGTTTGGCTAACGTCGGCACGGCCAGGCAATGTTATACCTGTTCCAAAAACATCTACTCTGTTGGGAGTACGAGTACATTGTCTATCGCAATGAAATCACTTATGTTAAGGTTAAATTTTGTGTGTCTTGTTAGAAGGCCCCCCGGAAGAAAATTTTGGCACTCCCTTTCGCTCCAATGCTTAAACGAAACTGCAGAGTCCTGTTAGTTATCAGACAGTGTTTTTGAAACGGAGAGGAAAAGGTTGGCGCTGCCTGCGCGTCGCTTCCACCCTGACCAGCTTGCCTTTTCACCCCCTGTGAGGGAACCGGTCAAGTTGCTGATGAGGGCAGTACAAACCTTCTACAGTTTTAACGTCATATAACGTGTGTTAATCTAGGGATATCTGCCGAGCAGTATTTGATATTTTAAGTACGTGGTATTAGGATACTTGCATATTAAAATCTTCCCTCATGTGTAGAATAAGTTTGCAATTGTTTGGCTTTCCAATATGCGTTGCTTCAAGGAATCAAGTACGAAACCTTACTCTCGCAACACTGTCGCGTCCTGACGTTTTTACGCAACTGAAAATTGTATGGATTAAATGTAGTAATCTTGTGGCCGTTTGCTGTAACAAATCGGTTCCCTATGCTAACAGTCTTCAAGATTTTCGTGGAGATACTTCTACTCGCACTCCAGTGTTATTTAATGTTTCTTTTGAACTAAAGTGTCGTATTCTCTTTCGCTTTTTCTTTAATAAAAACTCTGTTGCTGGACATCTGCTAACCAGTCTATGTGCTTTCGATGAGGTAGGAACTGAAACACCGAAACCCCGACATGTAAATTTGTTGCTATATTTTTGTAGGTTTTCTTCCTGATGAAAGGGTCTGCAAAGAAAAAAACGTTATTACATTATATTTTATTTCGCGAAGAGCAGTAACAGTTCACGTCGCAGTGAGAACCCCGTATATTACACTATACTTCATATTCACGAACAACAGGAGCAGCAGCAGCAATAACACAGAGTAACAACAATTTCAGACTGTTGCGCGCAGCTTGTAAAATTAGATTGTTTTGGACCGTTCGTATGTGCGTATGAGTACGCTCTCACATTATGACATGCCGGTTAACATGCTGCGATCAAAGTACCGGAAAAATCGTACACAGCCCGATAACCTAGCTGATACCGTGGATTCTACATTGTAGTGGCTGCTGTCTATAATAAAAAGTTAAACCAAATTTAGTTTTCAGACATTCTGCGTTTGGGATTCCTGATAACATAGTAAAACGTAAAAAAATATTTCAGTTGTTATTTATGTGTTTTATTTTTCCGTAAGTGTTTGTGTTGTGGCCTAGCCAAGGGTTAAGTACTTGTTTTGTGAAACCATATGTTTATTTGTTGTATTACCTATTGTATTGATTGATTTTACGAGTTTA
The DNA here is from genome assembly GCA_013340265.1 of Coptotermes formosanus. Lineage (NCBI taxonomy): Eukaryota > Metazoa > Arthropoda > Insecta > Blattodea > Rhinotermitidae > Coptotermes > Coptotermes formosanus. The sequence continues at coordinate 1,908,470 of BLKM01000265.1, read as the reverse complement.
TTTCAATTTGTGTTGTCTTTCATGCCTTTACATCATATAGTATCAAGCAAGCAGGAAGGATATGTTGGTTGCTAGCAGTCAGCCACATATACCACAGAAACCATATTGTTTTCTTTTCTGAATGTTTGTTACAGTCGCCAGTTTCCTGTTAAGGAGCTTGCAAAATTCTGATTTTGATGTCATCATAAAGTCCAGAAATGATCAACAGGAAATGATGCTGTTAAAGATGAGCCAACCAGTTGCTTCGTAAGATACTAGTGTCTAGGGAATTTGGGGCGTGATTCGCCAGTGGTAAATGTAGTTACATTTAAGGGGGGCGGTCTGAACTGAAGACCTACCGGAAATATAAAGTTACAAATTACTAGGTCTAGGGGATGGACAGTTCATTACCAAGTTACACTTGCTGGTGACCAAAGTGACTTTGCTCGAGGGGGAGACTCTCGCCAACCGACCAGCCGCCAGGATATTCTTCATCCAGCACTGACAATGTATATCTACTATACTTCTGTTTGTAAGTAAAGGATTGTCTGCCACTCGGCCTAAGCGCGGTATTCTAGTAGCTGTTTGGCTAGGATTTCCTTATTCTTTTTGTTATTTGTTACTTTTATTGTTGTATTTTTATTTGTGTTAGAATATATTTGCAGATTAAGTGTTCCAGTTGGGTTTCATTTGTGACTAGATTAAACAGCTCGAGACCTTTAGGGGTGAGTAGGCAACCCTTCAGTCCTACCACTCCCGCTACCATAACATTTGTTTCTATCTCTTTTAACCTTACCGGCCCTTAACAACACTGTACCTATATGTGGTGTCTGAATTGGTTGCATAATTATTTGCTGCCAATGAAATTTCTTTTATCCTGCAGACGCGCAGAGCTTTGAAAATTATTTAGTTAACTAACCAGCGGAGCATTGAAGTCCCAGAACCTGGACAAGATAAATATCACATGAACTTCAAACGACGCCTCTATCACCGCAGTCGGTTATCTGCAGGCAATAGTCGATTCAGTGTAGGCCTATACATACGTTTCGAGCAACAGTGCGGCCAACCTGTTAATTAGGGCCTATGTTTCTCGCTGCGCTTTTGCTGTGTTTAACAAGGTTCATTTCCCCTAAAGATAGGGTCAGTATGCAACCGGCCTTATGGCTCCTTTATGACAGATTTCAGAGAAACGAGGCGTATAGTAATGCACGCACAACACTGAGATTTGACTCCACTTTTACCATGTATTTTTTGAGCTTAAGCCCTCGGACTAAACCCTATGCAGCACACTGATAATTATCGATCTGTTGTGCCGTCTGTTCTAACTTTAAACATCTGTGCATTTTCCCCACACAGTATACTATGTTATGTGCAATGGAGACTGTGACTTTTCATTTTCAGGTAAGAGACTGAATTTTAAATACAGTTTTATAGATGAACTATACAAAGTACAGTTTTATGAAGCAGACTTCGAATCAACAGATTTACTGTGGCTAACCTATGCCCATTTTGCACGTAATTGTGGTACTTTGTATTACTATTGATGCGGCGACCAGGTTCACACGCTTCAGTTAGTCATGTAAGTGTCCTTTCTTTAATTTAGTGTTTAGACCCTCTGTGACACCCAGGGAGTCTCCTACACGGAGGTAAAGCAGCCAGAAGACGAGCCATTGCTCCATCCAGTGTTGTGATTAGGAATACGTAAGGCTTTACCCTGATTGCCTTCTACATAGTCGTAGCAAAAGAGAGCTTTATCATTTATGAGCCTGTTGTAAGGATCCGTTTGTGTTCCAACCAGGGCTACACGTTCTTGGTTGAACCGCTGCATTTGAAGTAGTATCTTTCGGGATGACTGAGATAACAGTTCCCCTTTAGCGCTAAGCTAACCTTCTTGGTTTATTGTTGGCCATGTATGAAGTCCGTACTAATTGCTTTCCTTCAGCACTGGAGAGGCAGCATGCGGGCCGTAATTGCAGTTGTCTTTGGTGTTTCAGTGCAGCTACAGGATAGACTGTATAACGTGCATCTGTTGGTACCTAACAATATTTAAGGTCAGTTCCCTGCCTTCCTGAAAACACAAAATGCTGTTGTAGAAACTGTAGGATGTATTCTGGGTTGCGACACTTCGTAGTCTGCTGGATGTTTACTAACGTGTCCACCTGCAAGAGACAAGTGAAAGTGTATTCTTCAGATTCCTCCTACGTCTACAGGTGCCGAATCCGAGGAAACCATAAACTAAACTTTTTCAGAATACTGCAGTTCGCCGGTAGTTCTGTATTTATTCACTTGTGGTGCTCCTGTCTTGGCTGACCCCGTAACGAACTATTTTCTCTTTGTTGCAGGTATGTGCAGAAGTCAATGTTCCTGCTTGGTGCGCTGCAGAAAGCTGAAGGCAGCCACACGGCTTGCTGTTATTTGGCCCGTTATTTCCAACTGAGAAGGTAGCTTAATTCGATAATTTCATAGTCTTGCACGAATGTTAGTTTCGGAGAGTTGACAGTCCTGTAACATTGAAATGTGCATTTTCCTGTTCGATAAAGTTGTCCCTGTGCTTAGTTGTAGTGTCACTCCCAGGGGACTTACGGAAGATTGGAGCAATAGCTTCAGGCATTCTTAACTTTGTCTCTATACAGGTGAGTTGCCGCTTTAGCCGCACGTAAAGAACGCCCAGTTATTATTGTCTGATTTTACCTAAAATGGTATGTATTGAGGAATCTTAAACCACCAAGCATGAAATTTCTTGAACGTCTTTTCAGAGTTAGAGTTGTCACATGTGCACTGATAGACAGACCAACAGACGTGGCAAACCTACTGGACCGTTTCGTGCGTCTTTTTGCTGCGAACGCATTAAAGACTGTTTCACTTACTGGGTTTCAAACAGTGGTCCTTCGGTCAATAGCCATTTACTCTCAGCATATAAGAGACGTCAGCCTCTAACAGAAAAGTACCAGGGATGTACCTGGGGTAAAGGCGGCCGGTGCGTATGACTGATAACCTTGCCACGTTCATGTGCCAATTGTCTAGAAATTCTGGAGCCTCAAGCTCCTGGAGCCTCGAGGGCCTGTCCAGGCCTGTAAGGGATAGTTTTGTAAAAGACGTAAAGATGTAGACCTAAGGACGGAACAAGAGACATACCGTTCGTCCCACAGGTCCTCCTGTTGGCTGCCAAACTGCTCTGACTCCATTGTGCCACCAGGTCTACCTTTTCTTATACAAAATTTGGAAGGAAGCTATTGTTGTTCGGTAAGGAAGGGAGGGAAGCTGAAGTGGCAGTCGGCCAGATGCCATTATAGGGGAGAAGAGCAATTTCTATCTTAAGGGGTGTTTGAACCGTTATCGAAGGGTAATGAAGTCATCCCTCTGCCGTGCTTGGTGTAGACGCCTCTGTTGTATTTCTGCAGCGGTTAGACCCAAATAACCTAGTGCTTCTGGCGGGACGTTGCATCGTCTGTTGGCATCATATAACGTTTAATGAAACGATAAATATGAATAATGAAGCTTGGAGGGAAGGCGTAATGACCTGTTTTAGTAAATATCGATTATTTTGCACGTCGGAGCTACAAGTACATGGGCCACTCTCCGACAGAGTAACTCGGCTTGGAAGAGGATGCGATTGGGGGGGGGGGATTGTTGACTTCTTTTTTTTTTAGAAAATCGTACGAAATACATACCACGCTGTATCGGCAAAAAGCAGGCTTTTTAACGCTAAAGTAGGCGTAGATATAGTAACCGCTGTGACTGAAGGGATAAAATATCGATCGTGGTTTTTCATACCGTGATTCATCACAGCCTGTTCATCTGATGACTCGTTGCTACCTGTCCCTAAAGAGAGACGCCGGTGATATTTAAGACCAAACCTACGTTAACTCCATCAGCTTTGGAAACGTCTGGATAGTATGGCATCCGGTTGTCTGTACGGAAGCCCTGGGCTATGTCGAACATGATCCGAGGTGGGAGGACCGTCCTCGTGTGCTGACTGCACGTTGCAGGTGAAGCACTGCCAGCTACATTTGCAGCGGTACATGGTTCAGATTATTGGACACGGACACGCGGGGAGCTGGTAAGTTGAGCTGTTGGACGTCCGAAGACTTGGGGGACATCTGTGTGCTGGGCAACCGGGATTTCGTCCTGTCCAGGGGGAAAAGTCTTGCGATATTTGAGGTCATTATGGCGGTGTTTATGAAGCTTAAAGTCTTCTGATGTATAACCTCACATCGATTGGTAAACTGTTACACAATGTTTGAAAGAACATGCTGCTTCCATCTTCAGGGTCTAAGTAGCCAGAGAGACTCTTCTTGAACTACTTAGACATTATCTACGCGACGTCATTTCCCAGACGATTTGTTATCTTCAGTTTTCTTATTTCCAACACGCCTAAACCATTGTCCTGCCTAGTGGACATCACGTATTCTTTGCCAGTGGAACATAGCTTACCACGAATTTCCATCACCTGCAGGTTGTGTAATGTGTGAAATTTACCTCAGTGACGTGTAAACGGGTGTATATTGAGGGGTTGGTTGCATGGAAAATTCTCTTTTATGTTTACATCTTAGTAAACGTATACAAATAGTGAAATAAAATAAAAGGACTCTCTTTATTTTGTGAGATTACATCTGATGACGCAATCAGCAGGATTCTGTGAACGTCACGGCGTCACATCCTAGAAGACAATAATAGTCATGGCTTTTGTTTCGTTTGAAATGTTGGTATGTTGTAAATAACCTGAGGTTTGAGATTCCATGGAGGCGAATCTTTACGTTGCTGTGTCCTAGGTTATGACGTAGTGTTGTCGGTTACCCAGTGTTTCACAAGATCTTAACTGCCTCCACTTACCCTGAAGGTTAAGTCAACAGATTTATATAAAACTTTGGTAATCCTTACCGGGTATTTTCGTAATTATCATAACCTTGACAGATATCTAGTTACATATCTAGATATGTCTGTAAATTTGAAGCTGCATCGCTTAACTATTATCTGTTTTCTTTTATTTTCATGCTATCTCTGTCACATAGGAAAGACTGATAGGTAAATCTCTTTTATCGTACGCCAAATATTTATGATGGTACCAGAACGTTGGTACCAGCAATTACATTAAAGTCCACACCGGAGCGAGGTTTCGTTGCTGTGGAAACTTGAGCGGCAACAATACCATGGCGTGAGTTCCGCTTCGGAGAGTCCCGGACCGCAAAAAAAATACGCAAGTTGAAGGTGTACTTTTTGCGCAACGCTATATGGACATCCAGGAAGCGTAGCATGAGACTTGCCCTAACGAACCGTATCCTTACGAAATTTGATACCTTGCTGATGTTGGAGGATGGGATCAAAGTTGCTGCAGGCCTACCGAAGTAACGCTGTGTCTAGGACTCCAACCAGATAATAAGATGCACATCCCATGATTCGGTCGCACATGTCTGTTCCCTTTTTTCCCCCCCCCCCCCACGCAGCTTGTGGTGTGTTCTAATATTCTAAACTTAAATTGATCTTTCTGGCTACTCCTAGGTTTTCCAGGGGTTTGTTTCCTTTGCGACCACTTACACATGTCATGTTATGGATTCTGCCTCAATGAATCCTAAAGGCGTGCTGCCAGTAGTTTTAATATACATGTCTGCATTTATTTGTTTACTTGTTTCTGTGGTTTGCAGTCTCTTTACTTATTAATTTGATGATGAGTCTGTTATAATTTTCTGTAAGATTCAACTACATAACCGTCTGCCTTCAAATTCAGTATGAAGAGCATGGCGTTTGAGAATACGTCTTGGCATTTTTACGGTCTGTTTTAAATAGGACCGGAAATGACGACTGTGCGAAAGTCTGAGATGGTGAAAAAATTAAATGTATTCTCCAGGTGCGCACCCAGAATTTTTCTTCGGTGGCGGCTGACCCTGAGGCTGTATACAATTTATGTTTTAATTTTAAAAATTGTGTTACGAAATTCATGTTGTAAGTAAAACATAACACTGTCTGCAACTGCAGGTATATACACATACGAATATAACTAAATGTTCCATGACTCTATGACAGTGTCCTGTCTTCCTCTTTGTTTAAAAATTTATTAATTTATTTTTGAAAATGCTAATGTACTAGTCATGAGTCGAGTTCAGTGGCTGATTTCGGATGAGGGGTAATTCACGTAAAACTTTTAATGGTATAAGATGCACAAAATATGTTTTTTAAATTTCGGTTTTGGGGAGTTTGGGGGTGGGGGTGTTGCAGCCTGGCAGCCCCCCCCCCCCCCCGGGTGTGCCTCTGGTATTCTCTGTTCAATACAATTTTTCTACGTAGACTCAAGGTAGTTTGTTTGGTGATAATATCTAACTAACTCATATCGTTAAGAGACGTTAACATCATTCAATACGGTCTTGCTTCAGTTATTTGCGTGGCCAACTAGCTGTTCCCCACGTAACTAGAATATCCATCACCGAAATCACCGTTGTGTGTCTTCGTTATTCTAGGGACAAAAGTGTCGTGAATAAGTTGCGAATCTTGAATTAATTTAATGTTAGTATTTACTGTATAGGTCTATATACGGGCTGATACTGACCATTTCTAGCATCCAAGTAATACTTGAATATTCAGGGTTCTTTACAAAAACCAACCAGTTAACGCGTTTTAGTTCAGTAGTAAGTACACTGTGTGGGCAGAAACAGCGCTTTTTAGTATTACAGCATGTGTTACACGTTAATACCACTTTGCTTTTTGTGACTTAAGACTAGTTTCCCTTCTCGCATAAAATTGTTTTTCATGTGTAGTATCTCTGAGTATCATCGTCTATGCCTTTTGCAACCTCCGACCCTCTCGATTACACACACTGCACTGTAGCTTTAGTTACGTGTATGACGCTACACCTTGAATTATTTACAGTTCTGGAAACAGATTTCAACTCACAGCTGATTAGCCCCGTTTTAGAGTAATGAAAGCTAATCTACTAAGTTGTTTGCTTAGATTTCAACAAACTTTTCCTTCTGGTTTCGCAGAAAGAGAGAGAGAGAGAGAGGTGGATATGCTCCACCACAAACCCTCTTCAAAGTTTCACCGCGTTAAAATAACTTCTTATTCAAACACGGAACGAACCAGTGTTTGCTTCAGCTTATTGGCAAGAGATTCCTTTGTGTTTGACCTCTGCACAGTGTTTGGCCTACCTAAGCTTATAGCGATTTTCCGGCTACCGAGCAAGCTGTTTGGTGAAAATCCTAACTAGACTCTTTTCTGTTTTCAAATTTCAGTGAAACGGTTTTTGGCGAAGGTTTTGTCCTGGATGTTACGTCTATGTATTATCGTAGAAGTATATGAGTATTTTAGAGGAACGTTGTTATCTGCCACGAGGTTACACTGAAAACTTGGTATGTGTTTCTAAACTACACGGCGTCATATCCCCGAGTGACAATAACAGCTATAGTTACCACCGTGGGAACTTCCAAACTGACATAATTTCATGGTGTTCACAATGATTAAATTTTGTGTAGACGACATGTTTTACATTCGGTATGATGAAGCTGCCTCACATGTAGGGCATTACGGAGGCTGTAGCGTAAAGCTGGTTTAAATTTGAAGGGGAAATTGTTGAAAATAAGGTAGTTATGAGATGCCTAAACTGAATGGGATATTTCATGGAAGTAATGGTTTCTTAACCTTTTGAAGCCTAGCGGTAACTTTACGTACTACCAGGCTTCACATTCAAAAACTCTACGTGGTACCCACATTGCGTTTATGTGTTTTGTGCGGATCTCAGAACAAACAGCAACTTTTGCCTTATAAAACATTAAGAGATTGGTTTTTATAACCGAAGTGGAGAGTGTTTACAGCGCGGTACGCACTGAGTTCTTATATAAAACAGATACGCTTCGTCTTTAAACGGTTAATAAAAAAACACACAATTTTCATCTAACAAAGACGCTCTTATGGCTTTCAGATGTTCTATATATCTTGTACATCACTGTACACGATATTATAATATAGAATCTTTGAAAGCAATCAGTGTATTTTTTGTTGGATTGAATATTGTGTGATTTTATCATCAACAGTGCTCCGTCTGAACAATATAAAATTTAAGGGTTTCTTGTCTGTACAACAATTTTTTGTATTATATACTTATATGCAGGCATAATAATTACAACAATAAATGATCTCCTAGTGCGACATGTTTCGACTTTTGTAGGTGTGTGTACATCACATCACCAACAACTATCATGTAAGTAACATAAACAACTAAAACCTCATTACTTTTTACAATAACCTGAAGGTGACCTATACAAGTCGAAACACGTCGTACTAGGAGATCATTTAGTGTTGTAATTATTATGCCTGCATATAATAATATAATACAACAAAAATATTGTTGTTTAGACAGAAAACATTACTTCCATCAAACACCTTATCGTCTAGCACAAAGGGATGCGAACAGTAAACAGACCTGAACTCAAGCAACATGGAAAGTCTCGGAAAGACAGCTGTGTTCGTACAAAATACTACAATATGCTCAAAGCAGTATTGGTGTCCGGCCGGGGGGGGGGGGGGGAGAACAGAAAAGAAAGCTTTCTTTCAGCAAAGATGAACTCTGTAATACTGCCTCCGTCATATCTTGCACAGCTACCATCTTTTGCTTGTATTCGTAACTACCGCCTCCAGTTTCTAACTTGAGTAGCATAACGACATTGTAGTACACGGTACCGTGCTATACACCCGTGTGCGGATTTTAGTCATTTAAAAGTACTGTAGGCCATTATTAATTCGGTGAAAATATTCGGAGATTTTTCATTAGAAATATTCCGTATGCCTGAATTCTCTTGTAAGATAAAATAAACTACAGAGACGAAGTAACATTAAAGTGCTGTCATTTGAAATCTCTAAATGCAAACATTATATAAAAATACTGTTATGACTCGAATGTGTTTCATATTCAACCATTGGTAAAGGGTAGATGCCTCTGCCGTCATATGTAGGAATTTTAAAATTTGCGACTCTTTGGCATGTAAATTGCCGTGATATGCAAATGATCACGCATTGCTGCCACAAAACTTCGCCGTCGGATGGGCTAACCACGGCGGTCATGATTCTGCACAATTACTGCACATGTTCAGTCAGTTTATTAGTTATTTAACGAATTCTGTGTTATTTAACGACGCTGCGCCAATTACCTGCGATATGTAGCATATAATAAGGTGTAATGATGGCCATGTATGATGTGTAGGAATAAATTTAGAATAGTACAGTCATGGCCTGTTTAAACGTACTAGCTCTCCATTCGATTGAAGTCACTCAGGGCGGTTTGATTTCGGGTTTCCTACTGCTTTGGAAAAACAGTGAAATGGTGACTACGGCGAAATTATTTGCAAATTACTTATTCTTTACTCTTTTTCCTCCTCCTCCTCGTTACTTTACTAAGGATAAACCAGCACGGGCCCGTTTCAAGACTTAGGACTCATCGGCCCATCTTTTCTCTGGTCTTCCTATATCTCTTCTATTTGTTTATAATAGAACGCCTTATTTAGAAGTCAGGTGTCTTCCATAATTTGCAAGTGATTTCTGAACTTAATCTGCATTTTCATATATATTCTGTAATGTTCTTTTAAATTGCCCTCTAATCACGACTGTGTAAACCAGGGTTTCTCAGTGGGGTTTCCATGGAACCCTAAGGTTCCGCGAGGGGTCGCTGGAGGTTCCGCGAGAGATCATTATTGAAGAAACAAACTTTTTTTTAACTTCACGCGCCGCACGATGCTAGCGCTCGCAGTGACCGAGCAGTCCCGTTAGCAATTTCCTTAGAGATCTTTCAGCCCCGTATGGCAGTGCACAGTAGGACCATGTTCAATTGGTTGAGTCCATTCTCAATATTTGACGCGCGGTAGGGGAAGCTGTTGATAATTGGCGAGGGCTGTATAGGACGAAGGCGACAACGGTAGGCTGTGACGTCAGCCGGTGTAGTAGAAAATCGGAGGTAAATTTTCATTCTAAAGAAGGAATTTCTATGCGCCGCGACACAGGTGGCACCCCTGCTTCTTTGATGTTGTTAACGTTGCCAAAACGTGGATTGTGTAGGTTAGAAGTGAACTGTGTTGTGAAGTTTTCGTATTTTTTCGTATTGAAGACGATGTGGGAGACGGAAGGGGATGATTCTAGGCCAGGGCCTACGGACAATTCTGGTAAGGTTAGTGATGAAGTGTTACAATCTTCTGGCTCATTTCACTGCACTAGTGCAAGAAGGTTCACAAAAAAAGTCCGTCTTTACAATGAAAGCTACTTATCAATGGGTTTTACTTGGGCTGGTAGGTACATTTCTGTACAAAGGCAGGTGTAAGTGGGAGCACGATACAACACAATGAGAAGTTGAGGAGGACATTATGACGTGTGTAAATGCTAATAGACTTGCGAGTAGCTTAGTGGTATCCCTGTTAATTAAGTTTGAATGAGCCTCACTCTGCGAAAATCCTGGTCTTAGCAGGCGCAGCACCACATGTATTGTAATGACTCAACCTAGAAACTTAAACATATACTTAAACATGGGCTACTGATCCTAGTTGTCCTGTTCCACTGTGCAGCGTCTGTGGCAAACAACTTACAAATGTAGCAGTGACTCCAGCAAAATTGAAAAGACACTTAACTTCAAATCCCAGTCGTTTGACAAGTAAAGGTGCTTGTTATTTTAAACGGACATTGGAATCTCAAAACAAATAGAGTAAAGCTTTTGTTAAAAAAGTCACATTCAATGAAAAGGCTCAAGAAGCAAGTTATTTAGTAGTAGAACTTATAGCCCAGAAAAGGAAAAGTCACACAGTTCGTGACAACCTAATAATGCCATCGTGTAAAATGATAATGAGGAAAACGCTACAACAGGGCGCAGTATGAGAAATTGAAAACTTTCCACTCTCAAACACTACAATAAGTCGATGTACTGATGACATGTCATATGATGCTGAAGAGGTTTTGTGTAATAAAGGGAAAAACAACAGCTTCTGTATCCAGGCTGATGAGTCAACAGATTGCACCAATAAATTTCATGTTATAGCATTTGTAAGATTTGTAAATGATGGTGAAACTCAAGAAAACTTTTTCTGCTGCAAAGAGCTGCACGAAACAAGCAAAGGCCAAGGTATATTTAATGTTTTGTCTTCATATCTGCAAACAAAGTGTCTGTCTTGGAGGAACTGTGTTGGCATCTGTACTGATGGTGCCTCATCAATAATTGGCTCCATGAGAGGTTTCACCTGTATGGTAAAAAAAGAAATTCCTGGTGTTGTCAAAACACACTGCTTTCTGCATGGAGAGATGTTGGTGTCAGCAGCTCTTGGAGATGGAATGGAGAAAGTTCTGGATGATGCTACAGAAATGGTTAACTTTATTAAACAAAGACCAGTTCACTCGAGAATGTTTAGAAAACTGTGTGAAAACCTGAACAAATAGCACATAAATCTGCTGCTACATACAGAAATCTGGTGGCTTAGCACAGGGAGAGTTCTTAACAGGGTGTTTGAGCTGCAAGGTGAATTGCTGGAGTACTCTAAGAAAACAGCAGGCCAGATTTTGCTGAGTGGTTTGAAGATGAAGAATGGCTGCAGAAACTAGCCTACTTATCAGACATTTTTCATGACATGAACCAGTTAAACAAGTCTCTGCAAGGTCCTGGAGAAAATGTTCTGATGTCAAGTGTCAAGATTTTTGGATTTAAAAGAAACAATCTTAGGAAAAATGATGTTGAAAAAAGAAATCTTTAAATTTTTCTACTGGTGCTTGGGCATGCGAGTGACGAAGAATATCAGCAAGTCTCAAGTCTTATTGAAAACCACCTGGAAGAACTACCGAACAAAACTGAACACTCCCCCCCCCTTCAACACAAGTGTATGACTGGGTGAGGGACCCTTTCTCTGAATCTTCTGCTCAGCCTGAGAACTTGACTTCAAGAGAAGAGGAAGAATTTTGTGAGCTGCAGTCAGATTGTACACTCAGGATGAGATTTACTGACCTGACCCTGGACAAGTCCTGGATTTCTGTGAAAGAAGAGTATCCTGCCATGCATAAGAAAGCAATGAACATTTTGCTGCAGTTTTCAACTTTTTACGTACGTGAGCAACCTTTTTATTGTTTAACTAGCATGAAGAACAAGGACAGAAATTGTCTCATTTCAGTTGAAGATGAAATCCCTGTGTGCTTATCTCAAGTTCCACCAAGAATTGAGTATTTGTGCAGCAAACAACAAGCACATGTTTCACATTAAGTAGATAAATTTCATTCTTTATTTTCAGTTTAACGTTTTTTATCCACATATAGGCCTATAAAAGAGATCAAGCAACCAACACACGTGTGTAACAATCATGTAACTGCTAGGCCTGCATCTGAGTCTGATCATGTCACTAACTAAGAAAATGTTTTTTCAGTCTTATACAAAATTGTGCCTAAGGCTACATTTTTATTCATATTGCTTTGGCTTATGGCTTTTAGTAGCTCTACTATTTAACATAGTCAATAAATTTTCATGTTGGTAGTAACATTAATTAAAATCGATTTTTAACCTTTATTTAAATTAAATCTACAGACCCTACCTTTAGAAAAATTAAAATCCCATTTGGGCTGAAGCCAGTTGTTTAACAGAAATTTAATATTTTTTCCTTATGAGTTTTTAAAATTTATGAAACGGAAAGAAAGGGGTTAATTTAAGGAAAGTTTGGCTAGAAAGTCATTTTTAGTTTTAAATAGGGGGAAAAACTATTCGTGCACGTACCATAACTTATTAACTTCTCAAAGGGTATAAATCTGTGATAAGCTTTTAGGCCCGCTTGGATGAGGAAAAAAAGAAATATGAAATTTAAAAACTGAAGTTTTTTTGTACCTACAATACTGAGTTGCATTAGAGTTGGTATCCTTTGTGGAGAGGGGGAACCATACGAAAAGAGTAGGCTAATAGGTTGGCCAAAATAAGCAGATCCACAGAAAAAAATCATACTCTACTCAAAAGAGCATTGACAATTATTATTAAATTACTATGTTTACGACTTACTGATCACGCTAACGTACTGTGACCTGTAGACATAATAATTTTTATGCAGGGGTTCCCTGAGACCCGAAGATTATTTAAAGGGCTCTTCCAGGTTAAAAATTTAAAAAGGCTAGTGGGAAATATCGCTTGAGGCAGTCTCGGGTAATCTACGGAATTTTATTTGTTGACCTTGCAGTCTTTCCATGTTCTGCTTTCTTGATGTTCTTTTGTGGACTTTTATCCCGTGAAAGTGACAAGATACTGAAGACTTACGTTTGTTTCTTCTGAAACATAACAACATCACTTCCACTTTCAATTTTATTTTTACTTTTAAACACATAGAACACCGAAGTTTCAGGTTTAAAATAAGTGGCTGTCTAGCGTGACAGAGATTTTTTCGTTCTCTACAGTGTCTAGAACGTCTTTGGGACCCACCTAGTCACTTAATCAATGGGCTGTTTCCTCAACTATAAAGTGGCCCAGACTTGAAGCTAAACCACTCTTCTATACCTACTGCCAACTTTAGGAATGCATGTAGGCTGCATCTTCACACTTTGCCTTTCTTCATGGTGTGACAATTAAGCACAGGGCGAATTTATGTCCCCATTCTAACTGACAGACCTTTACAAATCTTTGAAATCAGACATTTAAAACAATGTTACTTGTATCAGCTCCAATGGCATGACCTTCGCATCGAGTTGTTTCGCGAGAAGAACACGAAACCTGAATGTGACTGATGTAATTGTATCGGTGATGGGCAGTTTACGGCAAAACGCCGCCTCGTGTGACCGTGTCCTTGCAGTGGCTGACAACATTCCATGCAGTCAGCAGCCGGAACAAAGTGCAATGTTCACTGTGCATCGATAGGCTACGTTTTACATTCTTCTGTTGTACACCGTAGCTGATGTGAGAGACTTACAAACTCACCAGCATTGTACGGGTTGCTTCTTAAATGTAAACACATCACTTAGTATTGCAGTTAAGATAGGCAGTGATTGTGGCCATCAGTATTCCACTGCAGGGTCTTACGGGTAACTGCCATCGTTTCAATGGGAAGGGCAGCCGGTTTCTGCAAAAGCTGAATACCCATCTGGGACAATCCAGGTGTCATCGTATGATTTCCTGGGGCTAATTACATATTCCCACACTGCATACAGGTGTGTCATCTTGAGATCACAATACTTTCTGGTCTGAGTTTAGTCGGCGTTCCAGAAGTATGGTGAAAGAAAGGTGTACCGCCATCCCTCAACAGTTAAAGCTAATTATTTTTGTCTTTGAAACAAAAGAAGGACTGCATTACATTGGAAATATAGGACCAAACCCAGGCTGGAATTGGTTAGGGTGATGTAAACATTCCTTAATTTACCTTATCAATAATATTAAGGTGGGGGAGCAAATTTTAGAGTAAATTGTACGATTAATGAACTGAAATGCACTCAGCTTCTGAGATATCTGTGTGAAGGGATTGGAGAAATCATGGAATCGGATTCCACGCATGATTTAAAGAGTGGCTTCCGGTCATTGGACTGCGTGGTTGGCTGATGGTTAACATGCTCAGTGTCAAATTCACTCGTTGAATACTGAAATGAAAGTAAGTTATATTTGAAAATGTACTTCGTATCTTACAAAAACACTGCGTCTCCATTACAAAGACCGACCGGTGCCTCATAGGGAAGTAATCAACTCTTTATTGGGATAGCCTTTGGAAGCACATGAATATATTTTGTTGGCAAAATGCATCAGTGTTAATGCCCATGCAGGTGTTGCCACTGTGGTGCTGTGTGCATAGTGCTCAAGTCTGATCTAAACGGTATATAAACATTAAGTTCGACCTCACAGAAAACACATTGCGTCTGAATTGCAGATATGATCCGTTCAATTTTGTTTAGGGGGATAGTCCTTTTATTGTGAGAATTGTTCTAAATACATCAGTACATTATGTGGACAATTGTGCAGTTATTGGGCGTTAAAACTGGTGGTACCTTTAGTAACCACTGTGTTTTTGAAGGATTAAATTGCTGGCACAGGTGCCGTTAAGTGCAGATGATGCCTAGCCCGGTAGTGACTTTATTCGAATTTTTACATGGATACAGCACATTGTGGCAGGCTGTAGCGGTATTTTGGTGCATAAATTATTCCACTTCTGTTCTACACAGTTACGTTGTTATGTAATGCAGTTTCATAGCAAGCTTTCTGTCTTATAAGGTAGACGGCCCTTCTTATCGCTTATCTCTCGTAAAAAGGAGAAAAAAGAGCCGTTTTAAAGACCTCTACGGCATCGTTAAATTTCTTTTTATGGTGTTCGTTCCAAAGCAAAGACCTGCCGTACGCTACCCAAAGCCTGAATGTAATTTTACTCTATGCACCAGTAATACTCGTGCTTTGGTGCTGTACATGTTGATTGATTAAGCCTTACATTGTTTAAGGTCACTGTTCTACACATATGGCCGAGCCCCGTGGCCGCGCGGTCTAAAGCATGTGTCTGCGGCCCTTCGCGTCCTGGAATTATGGGTTCGAATACCGCCGGGGCCGTGGATGCCTGTCTGTTGTGAGTGTTGTGTTGTTAGGTAGAGGTCTCTGCGCCGGGCTGATCACTCGTCCAGAGGAGTCCTACCGAGTGTGCTGTATCTGAGTGTGGTCATGAAGCCTCGATAACGAGGTGGCCTGGCGCACTAGGGGCTGTTGTGCCGTTGTAAAAAATTCTACACATGTACCACGCTTGAAAGGTGCAGTAAAACACCGTGAATACGTATAAGGGAGTGGACATACCGCTCCACGGTTTTTATCTGAGCACTAGATGGGTGTGAGCGACCAGCTTGCCTCTCTGGCCATTTTTTTCAGGGGGGAAGAGCCTACGTTACCAAATTGTGTAGGAGGAAGGTTGGGCCACAGGGCAGGTCTGGACGCTTTGGACAAGACAAATCTCTGCTGCCCGTCGAAAATCAAAATGCTTTTGCAGGTCATTCAGCCAGTAGCGTAACTGTTATACCGACTGAACTGTTCCGTCACTCACATTCTCGGCGTTTTTGTAATATTAATTGTGACATAAGCGATAATTATAATTATAATTTTAGTTACACTGTGTTTATTATTTGTAATATCGTATTTTGCAGCTTTCTCAAAACATAATTTTACACCCATCTTTTTGCTTTATGTGGAAGACATGTACAAAAATAAAATTTACCTCAATTGGTTGGTTTACAAAGAAGTTGAAACGTACATATTTCATTGTGAGGGCAATGGGACAAACAGCTGTGCGCGCCAAGTTGATAAGTAGACCTTACGTGATGAGGGTGTTCGGGGGTGTGTTGCAAGTGCACCAGCGGTTTACTAACACCCGCTGTTCCGATCGTCAGGCCTTTATTCATCTGCCCTGATGATGGAGGCAACAGGCTTCTCTAAAACTTCCAACAGACTACACCCCGTCGCATACCGGAAGGAAGTACTCGTCATAGGCAGCACCGTGAGAACCTCACATACGGATGAAAAGCTGAAAGGTCTCAAATCATCGGTCCCCAACTTTTTATACCACAGGGCCTAACTCGTTATTCAGGGCTGGTTCGCGGGCCGCATGTGAGGAAACAATAATAGGTGGTATACCTAGCCACCTAAATCATTGTGTGATCCTTATAGTGTATACACAATTTACAAATGTGGCCGCGGTCCGCGGTTTGGAGACCCATGTCTTAAACGCTTTGACGTGCAGTGAATTTTTTTTTTGGCGGACTTAAAAAAATAAGTTTTGTTTATGGGTCCGGGGGGAGAGGAAGACAAAGTGTCTGTTAATAGATTTTAAATGCCCCAGCATGTCTGTCTCATTTGTTTTTTATGTGGAAGCGTAACTTCTGCCACAGACATGTCTGTACCACAAGACACTGTAATGGTGCCATCAACCGGCTAAAAGGCAGTAAAACTTTTTTACTTGACGTCAGGCATTGGGATCACAAAGACTCTTTGCGTTGAATCGTGAAGTAATTTTCATAAACTACACCAACAGGGCACAACTATGTGGCCATATTGTTTCCGTGTGCGTATGGAGACAATGATATCGTCTTGGACTACCGTGAATTTGGAGGTACTAAGGTCCTCCGAAACGTCCGTCACTATTTACCAGTGGACATGGCGGCATGTTACAGAAGACTTGCATTCGAATTGAGAAGGGCTATGGAAGTGTAACGTACACTTCTGTGGAGGAAACAAGAAATTTTTATAAAATTTTTGTTGGTAATCTTGAAGTGAAACTGTTGTTTGAATGGATGCGTCGTTACTGGAAAGATGTCAGAGAATCAGGGAACGAGGGCGTGGATTAGATTCTTGTGGCTTAGTTTGTTGAGGATGTGCCACGGTACCATCTCGGTCTGCTACGTGGAGTTTCTGCAGAGGGCTGCAGAAATTCGGATTTTATGGGAGGACGATCATTGGGTAAGAATTTGAAAAGAGACAGTCATGGTTTGTTCACACCCACCATCGCTACAATTGCCTGGAGTAACTTTTGGAAACAAGGGGAACGTCCTTTAGTGCAGCCGCTGTCATTGCCGTGTTTTGAAGCTAGGTTTTTCTTAGGATGCATCGCAGCGATCGATGTAAAGTTGGAGTAGAGACGTACGTTTTGCATATCCATGGTCATGTGAAGCATTCTGAAATGGCCAATGACCATGTCGTGACATCATTGTTGTATTTCTCTCCTTCATGCGTGATCTTTCCTACGAGTGTATTGGGCACTGCACGGCAACTGCCAACATCTGCCAACAGATCATTACACAGACATGCCTTCGGGGTACCAGTACCCGTAGCCTGGTTTCCTATGACCTAAGCTACCTGTACATCTTTGTCTTCACAGGGCTTCCTAATCATTCGTTCAGATCTCATCCTGCACGAACAGAAACTGAGGTCTTCGATTTGATTTTACGACTGCACCTAATTAGAAACTTTTGTGGCGCGTTATAAATGTAAATTCACAAAGAGCTCTGACTAGCTCTTCGATGTTTGTCCGTCTGTCCACTTCGAGAATCAGAACGTATTTTCGTAAGATGGAATGGACTAGAGAGCTTTTGTTACATATCGCAGAAGTGGAGAGGAATTATAGCTGTCAGTGGCTTGGAACTGATAGTTTAAAATTTGTTAAGAAGCTGTCGGAAACCAGTGCTCTTTTTATCTTCATATGTGACGTAGGAAAAACGCGGTACATTATTCAATTCTACCGGCAGCCACTAGTGTGACGGGAAATTCTGTCTGTCGTCAGACTTGTAGATACATTTCACTGAATTATTTACAGCATTCGATATTTGTCATTTGAATTACAAGCCTCAACATTGTATTCCATTCGTGCATCTTAATATCTGAGGGGCACCAGTTGAGGATGCAGGTGGGGTTTATCGTGATGCTTCCGACACTTGGCAGCTGTTGGCACTTTGTTACCGTTAACAAAACGCTGTATTCAATGGAACAGGTGGTTTCTTTGTTGTGCACAATACTTGTTGATGACACAAAGTTTTCCCAGTTGTAAGGTGGGTGGGAGAAATTCCAGAACAAGAGCCTTATAAGGAAAAGTTTCTCTGAAAACCAAAGCTGTCTTTGTGAGTACTTTTCATCGCCTGAGCTTTATTGGAACGGCGTTTTTAAGTTCATGTTTTTTAGACCAGCAGCTCCACTTTATCGAAAAGTTTCTTTTACAACAAGTGAGGAAGGATACCTCATTTTTAGTACCTCATTCTTGGTACTCAGATCATTCGATTATACACTCGTGTAGTCATTTTCCTTTCCTGTTGCGCAACAGCCCAACTTCGGGCCTAGGCCGCGTCATCGTACAGGTTTCTAGATCACACAGAATGAGACACACACAGACACACACACACACACACACACACACACACATACACACACACACACACACACACACACACACACAGAGCCGGTAGGACTCTCGTGTATTCTGCAGTGACTAACTTTAATTGTTAGCGTCTTAGTATCAAATTCCACAACTATGTAGGATATAATTTGTAGTTTTTTTAAATACAAGTAAGTCAGTTTCGACCTTACCTAGGAGAGTCCACTTGCGTTTGCAGTGAGTTCCGCGCGAGGTTTGTCGTGGAGTACACAAATTTTTCTTAATTATCCTGTCATTTCATTGCGGCGAAAATTCCGCCGAGCCTGTACGATATCATTACCGCCTTGAATGTCTTCACTGGCACTGTAGTCAGCGGCACTTGAGTTCACTTTACGTGGATAGTGTACGGCGGGTGACGTGGAAGTTCGATTATTAATGTGTGATGGTGGTGGTGGTGGTGGTGGTGGTGGTGGTGGTGGTGGTGCGGCGGTGATGGTGGTGG